>VDFB02086081.1:73931992-73971704 GCA_007258455.2 Sequoia sempervirens | reverse complement strand
TTTTACCACCTGCATTAATGCCTAAGAAGGATGGAGAATGGAAAATGTGTATAGATTCGAGAGCTAAAAACAAGATAACTATATTAAAGTATAGATTTCCATTACCCGAAATGGATGGCATGATAGATCGTTTGAGTGGAGCCAAGTACTTCACTAAAATGGATTTGAAGAGTGGATACCGTCAGATAAGGATCATAGAAGGAGATGAATGGAAACTATCATTCAAGACAAAGGATGGTTTGTATGAGTGGTTGGTACCGCCTTTTGGATTGAGAAATGCACCCAACACATATACGAGGTTGATGAATGGAGTGTTGAAGTCATTGCTTGGCAAGTCCATAATTGTATGTTTGGATGATATTTTGACCTTTAGTAAAAAAAAAAGAGGAACCTTTTTTTCCATGTTATGGAAATTTCATTAAGATTGAAGGAATTGAATTTGGTAGTGGATTTCTTAAAAATGAAGTTTTATGGAGTTGGTGTATTTAGTGTTTTTTGTTTGTATAGAAGGATTGGTAGTGGACCTAGAAAAGGTCAAGGCAATTGTCGATTGGCCCTCACCAAGGAGTATTTTTGGTGCGAGAAGTTTTCATAGATTAACAGGCATCTATAAAAAGTTCATAAGAAATTTCACAGAGACCATGAAGGGCGATAGGAAGGAATTCAAATGGGCAATTGTGAAAGAGAAAAATTTTCAATGATGGAAAGAAAAGGTTACTAAATAGCCAGTGTTAGAATTGTCGGATTTTGATAAAGCGCTCAAGGTAGACTGCGATTCAAGTGGAACAACAATTAGACGAGTTTTGAGTCAAGAGGGAAAGTTGATTACTTATTTGAGTGCGAAGTTTACTGAAAAATAAAGAAAGAAAATATTTTGTTCATGACAATGAATTTTATGCAATTGTGCAACTGTAAGTATTTTGAACTAAACATAAAATATTATTGGTTTAATATTTAAGATGTCTGTGGTGTCTCATTTCACGATAATCTTCTATTGTTATGAAGGAATCATTTCACAACAATTAGAAATATATTCAATGTCAATAGTATGTTGTAGAGGCATCGAAGGTTCAATATAGTTTAATCAACAATCATCCATTATTATTTCAACGCCAAACTTATGAGTGTAAATGCTTGCTTGGTGTTACGACCAACAAATTAGCCAAATCTCTTTTAAGATCATTTTGTAACACGATGAAAATAGGTCGCCCACATTCGCAGTGTTGTTGGGTCTGAGGGTTTGTGAGGCCATCTCTTGTTTGCTTCTGGAGAGATGGGGGTTTGCTGCTTGTGTGTTGTAGAATGTTCTGTATTGGTGGATTTGTGCTGCTAGTTCCCTGCTGTAGATGTGTTTGATGGTTGTTGGCTTTAGAGATATGTTGAAATACTTGTTTCTTCTCTAAACCTAGGTCGGTTTGAGGTTAACGAGTAATGTTGTTGCTTGTTTTGTTCTTGCTTTCTTCTCGTTTCCTCATTTTGTGACTTCTATTGAGGTGAAGTCATATGCTTTTGAGGTCGAGTTTTTGGATCTGGTTGAAAGTAGTGATCTTCTTCGGATGGCCTCCTTCCTGGCTTCTTCTATGGAGGTGGAGCTAACTCTTATTGAGGTAGAGTTGGGTTTGGCTGGAGGGGCTTGGTGGTGCTACTGTGGGCTTTTGGTTGCTTTACACTCCGCTCTAGTGTCGTACTATTCTATTGAGGTGAAGAGTTTTGGGTGCTGGAGTTGGTTTTAGGTGCTCTTGCTGCCTTGTTTCTTTCCCCCTTCACCTCTCCTATTGAGGTGGGGACTGTGATTGGTGATTGGGTCTCAGAAGTGCATTTTTAAAAATGGTCACAAGTAGATTTTTTTTTTAATCTAGTTAAAGCATTGGTTTTTGTCTAAAATGTTTAAATAATTTTACGTGTTCTAATTTCCCTTTTCATGAACGAGTTAGTTCATTAAATATTTCATGATTCGTTAATGTTTGCATTGGTTTTTAGTTTTATTGTTTTCTCTTTAACAAACATGCTGAAGAGAAATATTTTTTGAGTGGTGGCAAGGTTTCTTTTTAAACAACCACCCTGATATGATGGCATCATTAACATAAGTAATAAAAATCAGTATACATATTACCTTCTAATAGTATTTTATTTTTGATATTACCAAAATCAGAAGTGAAAATAAAGGTTACTCATGTTAGTGATGCTACCATAGCAAAATGGTTATGGTTTTCTAGAAAAGAAAAGTTGGCAACGTGAAAAAGGTATTTCTTATCAAAATGTTTGTTTAATAAAGATTCAATAAATTTGAAGACTAACGAAACATGAAGGCATCGCAAGATATTTAATAAACTAACTCGCTCAGGAAGAAATTAATTAGAGAGCATAAAATTATTGAAATATTATAGACAAAAAGCAATGCTTAATATAGATAAAAAGTCACGGTTATTTTTACTAACAACCAATTGTAACAGATTGTGAGGAGAACTGCATTGGACTTTGATCTCGCGTGGACATAGGGTATGTAGGTAGGCCTACGGTGAAGGATGCCATAGGATCCCAAGTCTGTAGGGGAGGGTTTGTGGGTGTGTTCAATTGATTGTTTTATCACTTGGTAAGTTTCAACTATATGTGTTTGGATAGTCCAATGAAATTTTGTTAGTACATTTATTAAAAATGAATATGATCTTACGAATTGTTCAAACAATGATAATTTTTGTCTTGCAAGAAAAAGCGATCAAAGTTACAACTTGAACCTTTGACTTGGTTTGAAGGATTGGTTGGGATCCTCGAAATATGGATATGAAATGGTGTGTAGGTAGCATGAGAGGTTAAATTGTGAGGAGAACTACATTGGACTTTGATCCTACGTGGACGTAGTGTATTTAGGCAGGCCTATGGTGAAGGATGCTATAGCATCCCAAGTTTGTAGGGGAGGGTTAGGGGGTTGTGAGAAATTGATCATTTTATCGCTTGGGAAGTTGCAAATATATGTGTTTGGATAATCCACTAAAGTTTCGTTAGTATATTTCATTAAAAATGGTTATGATTTTATGAATTGTTGAAAAAATGATAATTGTTGTCTTGGAAGACAAAGCGATCCAAGTTACAGCTTGAAACTTTGACTTGTTTTGAAGGATTGGTTGGGATCCTCGAAATATGGATATGAAGTGGTGTGTAGGTAGCATGAGAGGTTAAATTGTGAGAACTAAATTGGACTTTGATCCCTCGTAGATGTAGGGTATGTAGGCATGTCTATGGTGAAGGATTCCATAGAATCCAAGTCTGTAGGGGAGGGTTAGGGTGTGTGAAGAATTGATTTTTTTATCGTCTAGTAAGTTCCAACTATATGTGTTTGTATAGTCGAGTGCAGGTTTGTTAGTACATTTCATGAAAAATGGTGATGATTTTATGAATTGTCCAGAAAATGATGGTCCAAGTTACAATTTGAACCATTGAGTTGGTTTGAAGGATTGGTTGGGATCCTCAAAATATGGATATGAAGTGGTGTGTAGGTAGCATGTGTGTTTAAATTGCGAGGATAACTACATTGGACTTTGATCCCGCGTGGGCGTAGGGTATGTAGGCAGGCCTGTGGTGAAGGATGCCATAGGATCCAAGTTTGTAGGGGAGGGTTAGGGGGTGTGGGAAATTGATTGTTTTATCGCTTGGTAAGTTGCAACTATATGTGTTTGGATAGTCCAGTGAATGTTTGTTAGTATATTTCATCATAAATAGTTATGATTTTATGAATTGTTTTTAAAATGATAATTTGTATCTTGGAAAAAGGAGCGATCCAAGTTACAATTTGAACCTTTGACTTGGTTTGAAGGATTGGTTGGGATCCTCGAAATATGGATATGAAGTGGTGTGTAGGTAGCATGAGAGGTTAAATTGTGAGGAGGAATACATTGGACTTTGATCCCGCGTGGACGTAGGGTATGTAGGCATGCCTATGGTGAAGAATGCCATAGGATCCCAAGTTTGTAGGGGAGGGTTAGGGGGTTGTGAGAAATTGATTATTTTATCAATTGGTAAGTTGCAACTATATGTGTTTGGATAATGGATTGAATCTTTGTTAGTATTTTTGAATAAAAATATTTACAATCTTATGAATTGTTCAAGCAATGAGATTGCTTGTCTTGTAAACAAAAGGGGTCCAAGTTACAACTAGAGCCTTTGAATTGGTTTGAAGGATCAAATAATATCCTTGTAATATTCATACAAAATGGTGTGTGGGTACCTTGAGAGGTCAAACTCTGAGGAGAACTACATTGGACTTTGATCTCGCGTGGACATAGGGTATGTAGGTAGACCTATGGTGAAAGATTGCTTAGGATCAATAATTTGTAGGGGAGGGCTATGGGGGTGTGAGAAATTGGTTGTTTTAACCATTGTAAGTTGCAACTATATGTATTTGGATTGCCTTGTGAAGCCTTGTTAGTATATTTCATCAAAAATGGTTATGCCATTATTGATTTTTCAAGTAATGATATTGGTTGTCTTGGAAACAAAATGGGACGAAGTGATGCAGGAGCATCTTGCGTGTTAGAGCGATCTTGCATGAACGGAAAAAATGTTGTTTCTTTTCAATAAGGGGTAAATTTGGCAGGTTAGTATTTTTAGTAAGTCTGTATTTATGCACGTATGGGCACAAAATCTTACAAAGACCCCCATAATGGTAAATTGAAGCCAATGGTGAAGAAATCACTTCAATATCATTTGTCATTTGAGAGATTAAAATTTCAATTTTCGAAAATCCTGTAAAAAAATTTAAAGTCAATTTTGAAGCACTTGGAGGCTCCAGATGGGCCCGAAAATTGGTAGAAAACCAAGATGTACCCTATGGTACCATCTTGCGAACAAGCGTCTCCTTGAAAGCTTTCCAGAAAGGTATTATAATTAAAAATCCAATGGTCGGAGCAGAGGCATAAAGATGGGGATTATAAGCTTTAACATGAGGATTAGATGTATTGTCGACAGTGGAGAGATGTTGTTGAAGGTCTACAGTATGTCTTATGCTCTCTCTTGATGTTCCTGGTGAATCATCTGTTTTTGAAAGAAATTTTTGTCCTCCTCAAGTGGTAATATGGTAGAAAAGTTGTACATGATGGTAGGACAAATACAAGTGGAAAAGGATAATTTTAGAACCCAACAAGGGATAAAGAGGAGGAATTGGAATGTAGTCCAAGGGTTATTTTAATTCTAGAAGACATTTATTGAAGGAGATGAAGAAGTATAAGGAATGCTTTTTATTTCATTCCAAAGCCTACAAAACTTGGGAAAGTAGAAAGGAGTGAAGAACTTCCAATGGAAAGTTGAGAAAATTTGGATGAATATGTAGACATAGTGATGAATAAATTCCTAGATGGATTGCCGGCATGGAAAAGTAGAAGTCATTGTATGGATTTGATAGTCAAGACTAGTTTGCTAAATAAAGTACAATGTATAGTGTCACCAATTGAAAATAAAGAGATAAATAAACAAGTGTTGGAGTTATCGAATAAAAGGGCCCGATTAGGGAAAGTTTGATCCTATGTGCTGTATCACCTGCATTAATGCCTAAGAAGGACAGAGAATTGAAAATGTGTATAGATTCAAGAGCTATAAACAAGATAACTATATTAAAGTATAGATTTCCATTACCTGAAATGGATGGCATGATGGATCGTTTGAGTGGAGCCAAATACTTCACTAAAATGGATTTGAAGAGTGGATACCGTCAGATAAGGATCATGGAAGGAGATGAATGGAAACTATCATTCAAGACAGAGGATGGTTTGTATGAGTGGTTGGTACCGCCTTTTGGAATGAGAAATGCACCCAACAGATATATGAGGTTGATGAATGGAGTGTTGAAGTCATTGCTTGGCAAGTCTGTAATTGTATGTTTGGATGATATTTTGACCTTCAGTAAAACAAAAGAGGAACCTTTTTTGTATGTTATGGAAATTTCATTAAGATTGAAGGAATTGAATTTGGTAGTGGATTTTCTTAAAATGAAGTTTTATGGAGTTGGTGTATTTAGGGTTTTTTGTTCGTATAGAAGGATTGGTAGTGGACCTAGAAAATGTCAAGGCAAGTGTCGATTGGCCCTCACCAAGGAGTATTTTGGGGCGAGAAGTTTTCATAGATTGGCAAGCATCTATAAAAAGTTCATAAGAAATTTCACAGAGACCATGAAGGGCAATAGGAAGGAATTCAATTGGGTAATTGTGAAAGAGAAATTTTCAATGATGGAAATAAAAGGTTACTAAACAACCAATGTTAGAATTGTCCAATTTTGATAAAGCGTTCTAGGCAGACTGAGATTCAAGTGGAACAACAATTGGAGGAGTTTTGAGTCAAGAAGGAAAGTTGATTACTAATTTGAGTGTGAAGTTGAATGAAAAAGAAAGAAAGAAAATGTTTTGTTCATGGCAATGAATTTTGTGCAATTGTGCAACTATAAGTACTTTGAACTAAACATAAAATATTATTGGTTTGATATTTGAGATGTTTGTGGTGTCTCATTTCACGATAAGCTTCTATTGTTATGAAGGAATCATTTCATAAGAATTAGAAATATATTAAATGTCAATAGTATGTTGTAGAGGCATCGAGGGTTCAGTATAGTTTAATCAACAATCATCGTTGTTATTTCAACGCCAAACTTATGAGTGTAAATGCTTGCATGGTGTTACAACCAACAAATTAGCCAAAACTCTTTTAAGATCATTTTGTAACATGATGAAAATGGGTCCCCGCATTCACAGTGTTGTTGGGTCTAAAGGTTTGTGAGGCCATCTCTTCGTTGCTTGTAGGGAGATGGGGGTGTTGAAAGTGGATTCACTCTGAGAGGGGGGTATGAATCAAAGTGATATAATTTTTAATTTTTGACTCTGAAAGCACAACGAAACTTTTTACTAATTTAAACTCAATGTGGTAGACTTGTTTATGCATGTGTACATTAATACTTAAAATCATATTGACCTAAAACTTGATTAACATTTGCAACTCATGTTAAAAGCATCATATGATATTTTTCAATTAGTGTGTGAACAATCTTGTATGTGCTTTAGAAACATAACTACAACTTTGCCCAATGCACTTTTAATTTACTTAACAAAAGGCTTTTTAGGTTTGCATGACAAACTTTTGAATTAAGAAGCTTTTGAGCACACTAAAAGTACCAGAGCATTGACTGAATGAGCACATTAACATGAAACATAATGAGAGACAAATAACATCACATAACACAAAGATTTCCTGAGTGGAAAAACCCTCTTGGGGTATTAAAAACTACTCGCTAAAATTTCCCTTTTATTAATCAAAGAGCACCAACTTTGTAACAATGTGGAGCACCAATTCCAATAATCTTTTTGAAACACCAACTTCATCAAACATTCAAGATATTGCAACCCATCAGAACCTTATAACTACAATCATTCTTTGCAGTCATAAAATTACAATAGGATACAAAATGATTTTGCAATAATGCCCAATTCAAAAAATAATCTTTGTAATACAATCAAAGATGAAAACAACATGAGCCCACTTTTCTCTTTTTATAGAATGATTTCACAATAAGCAATACTCTGTCCATACTATTTCCTCTCTTCATATCTCATTTTTATGTGTTTATGCAGAGATACATATATACAATTTTTGTAAAACCATTATTCATCTTGTCAAAAACCTGTATCCAATAACTAGATTTTTAAATTGGTAAACAATGTTGTTTGATCATGATACCCCTACGGGTTTAAAGTATAACCAAGGATATATCAATGAATTGCCACTGAAAATGATAAAACCCTTGAGCAAACTCGGGTTAGTGAAAAACATGATTAATTCTTTACAAATTTATGATCTTCAACTTAATCACACAAACAGTTACCTTTGAAGCCAACACAAAACTTTCAAACTAAAAACAAAAATACCTGTCAAGGCGGCCAAACTTTTACCAACTGATTGTGCAAACTTCTTATAACTTCCTCACTGAAACTCTTCTAGCTTTTAGCTTGAAAACCAACTGTATAAAATGATCTCAGTTTTTCCATGGCGGCGCAACTAGGGTTTAGGTTTGCAATGTGAAAAGAAAAGCATGAAAATTCCTTTACCATTGAGTACTTAATGAAAAACAATAATCATTTGGAATCCACAAATCAAATTGTAATCATTTTGAGTTCCATCAAACACCGACACCATAATGTTATAATCAAGTGCCAAATCACTGTCCACATGTATTGCCAAGGAAATCATCATTCTAACATTCGATTGTCCAAGTCACACATTGACTATATCGCTCCCCATGTGAATTCAAAATACCATAATATCTGTCGCTGCCAACTCACTTTCACATGAGTTATCATTTGCCAATGTCAATTTAAATGAAATATGCCAACTATCCATACAAAAGAATGAGTCCAATAATAATGTGAATTTTGTCGGCCTCAAGTGCTTTATGAGAGCACTTTTAAAGCACTATATATATATATCAACCCGATAACACATAATGTGCTAAGTGAATAATGCAAAGTGAAACCCGATAGCACTATAAAATATGTGAAGTAATCAAAGTGCTTGATAATGCTTAAGTATTAGCATTATGAATAAGCATAAATACCATGTGCATATGAATGATCAATGTAACACTAAAGTCTGAGTATGTAAAGCATATAGTGCTGAGTCATAATGAAGTGTGAATTCATGCTATGTTCATGGTACAAAATTGAAGCTCAATACTATCATGTGAATAAATGTATTCACCAAATGTATAAAGACATTGAATCTGAATGTCAAAGACTAAACTGAATCAACAATATACCTTTGCAATCACCTATAAGAGTTAACATTGCATCAAATAGACAACACCATGATCCTATGATCAACATAGAAACCTTTCATCTTTAGAAGCTGATTATGAACTTAAGCCAATTTGAAACATATGAATCGGATGAAGACTTCATATATACCAACCACTATGTCCTAGCCAGCGACACCAAGATAATATGAAAGTGTCATTAAGATATGTAATATCAAACTCAAGTGACAAAGAGAGTATTAATATGATTCCAATGTGCCATGTATCAAATAATGTATCATAACTGTTGACACCAAAGAATTGCGTGACAACCATCAATAGAATGCCATGAAGACATAGTCAAATGAATCTTGTCAAAGATGCCATGATCAACTTGATAATGAGCAATTGAAATAATATACCTAACGTGCAATAAAGAAGAGCCAACCTGTCCAAATAAAACCAACTATCCTGTGCAATAAAGAAGAGCCAACCTGTCCAAATGAAATAATATACTTGACATGATCAGTACCACAATATAGGATAAACAAATGCATCCAAATGCATCAACCCAAAGCATGGTCCGCAAAATATTGAATATGCCAAACTGAATATAAAGAGTGCCAAGTATCATTAGTCATTAGACCAATCACCAATCAGTTCAATCACCAATCAATTTTGTCATCAAGGACAATATACCACAAAGAGAAAGCCAACAGGGGGTTTGCTGCTTGTGTGGTGCAAAATGTTCTGTACTGGTGGATTTGTGCTGCTAGCTCCCTGCTGTAGATGTGTTTGATGGAAGTTGGCTTTAGAGATCTGTTGAAAGACTTGTTTCTTCTCTCAAACCAAGTGGGTTTGAGGTTAATGAGGAATGTTGTTGCTTGTTTTGTTCTTGCTTTCTTCTTGTTTCCTCATTTTGTGACTTCTATTGAGGTGAAGTCATATGCTTTTGAGGTCGAGTTTGTGGATCTGGTTGAAAGCAGTGATCTTCTTCGAATGACCCCCTTGCCGGCTTCTCCAATGGAGGTGGAGCTAACTCTTATTGAGGTAGAGTTGGGTTTGGCTAGAGGGGCTTGGTGGTGCTACTTTGGGCTTTTGGTTGCTTTACGCTCCGCTCCGGTGTCGTACTCTTCTATTGAGGTGAAGAGTCTTGGGTGCTAGAGTTGGTTTTGGTTGCTCTTGCTGCCTTGTTTCTTTCCCCCTTCATGTCTCCTATTGAGGTGGGGACTTTGATTGGTGATGGGGTCTTGGAATTGCATTTTTAAAACACGTCACAAGTAGAATTTTTTTAATCTAGTTAAAGGATTGGTTTTTGTCTAAAATGTTTAAATAATTTTACATGTTTTAATTTCCCTTTTAATGAACGAGTTAGTTCATTAAATATTTCATGATTTCTTAATGTTTGCATGGTTTTGAGATTTATTGTTTTCTTTTTAACAAACATGCTGAAGAGAAATGTTTTTGAATGGTGGCAAGGTTTCTTTTTAAACAATCGCCTTGATTTGATGGCATCATTAACATAAGTAATAAAAATCAGTATACATATTACCTTCTAATAGTATTTTATTTTTGATATTACAAAATCAGAAGTGAAAATAAAAGTTACTCATGTTAGTGATGCTACCATAGCAAAATGGTTATGGTTGTCTAGAAAGAAAAGTTGGCAACGTGAAAAAGGTATTTTTCATCAACATGTTTGTTTAATAAAGACTCAATAAATTTGAAGACTAACGAAACATGAAGGCATCGCAGGATATTTAATAAACTAACTCGCTCATGAAGAAATTAATTAGGGAACATAAAATTATTCAAATACTATAGACAAATATAAATGCTTAATATAGATAAAAAGTTAGTTATTTTTACTAACAACCAATTGTAACAGATTGTGAGGAGAACTGCATTGGACTTTGATCTCGCATGGACGTAGGGTATGTAGGTAGGCCTATGGTAAAGGATGCCATAGGATCCCAAGTCTGTAGGGGAGGGTTTGCGAGTGTGATCAATTGATTGTTTTATCGCTTGGTAAGTTGCAACTATATGTGTTTGGATAGTCTAGTGAAATTTTGTTAGTACATTTCATTAAAAATTGTTATGATCTTACGAATTGTTCAAACAATGATAATTGTTGTCTTGGAAGAAAAAGTGATCGAAGTTACAACTTGAACCTTTGACTTGGTTTGAAGGATTGGTTGGGATCCTCGACATATGGATATGAAGTGTGTAGGTAGCTTGAGAGGTTAAATTGTGAGGAGAACTACATTGGACTTTGATCCCGCGTGGACGTTCGGTATGTAGGCAGGCCTATGGTGAAGGATGCCATAGGATCCCAAGTTTGTAGGGGAGGGTTAGGGGGTTGTGAGAAATTGATCGTTTTATCGCTTGGGAAGTTGCAACTATATGTGTTTGGATAGTCCACTAAAGTTTCATTAGTATATCTCATTAAAAATGGTTATGATTTTATGAATTGTTGAAAAAATGATAATTGTTGTCTTGGAAAAAAAAGCGATCCAAGTTACAACTTGAAACTTTGACTTGTTTTGAAGGATTGGTTGGGATCCTTGAAATATGGATATGAAGTGGTGTGTAGGGAGCATGAGAGGTTAAATTGTGAGGAGAACTACATTGGACTTTGATCCCTCGTGGACGTAGGGTATGTAGGCATGCCTATGGTGAAGGATTCCATAGGATCCAAGTCTATAGGGGAGGGTTAGAGGGTGTGGGGAATTGATTTTTTTATTGCTTGGTAAGTTGCAACTATATGCCTTTGGATAGTCGAGTGAAGTTTTGTTAGTACATTTCATCAAAAATGGTGATGATGTTATGTATTGTTCAAAAAATGACGATCCAAGTTACAACTTGAACCTTTGACTTGGTTTGAAGAATTGGTTGGGATCCTCGAAATGTGGATATGAAGTGGTGTGTAGGTAGCATGAGTGTTTAAATTGTGAGGATAACTACATTGGACTTTGATCCCACGTGGGCATAGGGTATGTAGGCAGGCCTGTGGTGAATGATGCCATAGGATCCAAGTCTGTAGGGGAGGTTTAGGGGGTGTGAGTAATTGATTGTTTTATCGCTTGGTAAGTTGCAACTATATGCGTTTGGATAGTCCATTGAATGTTTGTTAGTATACTTCATCAGAAATAGTTATGATTTAATGAATTGTTCTAAAAAAGATAATTGTTGTCTTGGAAAAAGGAGCAATCCAAGTTACAATTTGAACCTTTGACTTGGTTTGAAGGATTGGTTGGGATCCTCGAAATATGGATATGAAGTGGTGTGTAGGTAGCATGAGAGGTTAAATTGTGAGGAGGACTACATTGGACTTTTATCCCACGTGGACGTAGGGTATGTAGGCAGGCCTATGGTGAAGGATGCCATAGGATCCCAAGTCTGTAGGGGAGGGTTAGGGGGTTGTGAGAAATTGATTATTTTATTGCTTGGTAAGTTGCAACTATATGTGTTTGCATAATGGAATGAAGCTTTGTTAGTATTTTATGAATTGTTCAAGCAATGGTATTGCTTGTCTTGTAAACAAAAGGTGTCCAAGTTACAACTAGAGCCTTTGACTTGGTTTGAAGGTGTAGACATCTAAATTTAATCACTTCCATATGATTAAATTTGTTGCATTTACGTCTATCATATTAATATTAATTTAATAAATTAATATTACACCCTTTGTCCCATACCGATAAAGTATTTAATTTAATAATTAATACTTTGTCTTTTACCTTATTCTTCTATAAATTAAATAAATACACCAATTTATTTAATTTAGTCATTATTCCTCTTTTTGATTTAAAAATCAATTAAAAATTCCTCACTTTCTCTCTCCTTGTCACATCCTCCTACATTTGCCACTTGCCTCTAATCTTCTGTTAATTAGCCTAATCCAATATTTGCACAACCTTAACCAAAATCATTAGCTAAATTTAGCACCACCTTTTTGGTCAATCCTTCCATTTTTCCTTTTTGATGTTAACCCCCTTTCCTATGTGAATTTTTAATTCACATTTTATTTGCTCTAGATTCCTCTCCTTTAAATGTGAATTTTTAATTCACATTCCATTCTCCCAAGGCTTCTAGAACCTTGGACTTGTCACAATCTCCACATGTGACCAAGTCCCACCTTTTTGGAGCCCACCTTTTACCCTCTAGATCATCCTATGAGTGTGAATTTTTAATTCACATTTATATCCCCAACCACCTTTCACTTTCCCATGTAGATTTTTGAGGAATTCCAAAATTCCTCAAAAGTCCCTTTCACTCCCACTTGGGGACAAGAAATCCCTTTTTGTGGAAATCCTCTCATCCCCCAAGGTGCATGTCCTTTTCCACCTCATGTACCTTTTTGACAACTCATCTCCACCTCATACCCTCTTGTCCACTTCACCCTCCACATGTCAAGATGTGAGGGCTTGTGGGTTCTCAACCCACCATAGCCCTTCATCTTGACCTTGTTGGATCAATCTTGACCCTTGAAGAGAATTCAAGTTCCTCTATAAATACCCCCTTCCTCAAGGGCATTTCCAACACTTTGCACTCTCATAACTACATGCTGTCCATTTGAATCCTCAAGCCTTTTCAATCATTTAGTCATCTTTGCTCATCATCTTGCATATTGATTCTTGCATTTAGACATTCAAACAATCATCTAAGGAGCACACAACCAATCCAAGCAAGGGCCAATCAAAGAGGTATCAACAACAAGGGAGGTAAAAATATTTGAGTTTCATTTTATTTGCATTCCTTTTCGTTGAACCACTCTTTTGGCTAATCTTGAGGTGTCCTTGGTATTTTGTTATTCATGTTTCTTAGTTAGTTTTGCACATTTAGAGCAGTAGGAATTCCAAGGTATACAGAAGGATCGGATAATATCATTATAATATTCATACAAAATGGTGTGTGGGTACCTTGAGAGGTCAAATTCTGAGGATAACTACATTGGACTTTGATTCTGCGTGGACATAGGGTATGTGGGTAAACCTATGGTGAAAGATTGCTTAGGATCCAAAATTTGTAGGGGATGGTTATGGGGGTATGAGAAATTGGTTGTTTTACCCCTTGTAAGTTGCAACTATATGTGTTTGGATTGCCTTGTAAAGCCTTGTTAGTATATTTGATAAAAAATGGTTATGACATTATTGATTTTTCCAGTAATGATATCGGTTGTCTTGGAAACAAAAGGGGACGAAGTAATGCAGGAGCATCTTGGGTGTTAGAGTGATCTTGCATCAACCGAGAAAATGTTGTTTCTTTTCAATAAGGGCTAAATTTGGCAGGTTAGTATTTTTAGTAAGTCTATATTTATGCACGTATGGGCACAAAATCTTACAAAGACCCCCATAATGGTAAATTGAAGCCAATGGTGAAGAAATCACTTCAATATCATGTCATTTGAGAGATTAAAATTTCAATTTTCAAAAATCCTGTAAAAAATATTCAAAGTCAATTTTGAAGCACTTGGAGGCTCCGGATGGGCCTAAAAATTAGTCGAAAACCAAAAGTACCCTAGAGAACCATCTTGCGAACAAGCGTCTCCTCGAGAGCTTTCGAGAAATGTATTATAATGAAAAATCCAATGATCGGAGTAGAGGCATAAAGATCGGGATTAGAAGCTTTAAGACGAGGATTAGAAGTATTGTCGACTGTGGAGAGATGTTGTTGAAGGTCTATAGTATGTCTTATGCTCTCTCTTGATGTTCCCGGTGAAGCATGTGTTTCTGAAAGAAATTTTTGGCCTCCGTAAGTTGCTCAAGTGGTAATATGGTAGAAAAGTTGTACATGATGGAAGGACACATACTTAGAGTAAAAAGAAAGTTGGAAAAGGATAAATTTTTGAACCCAACAAGGGATAAAGAGGAGGAATTGGAAAGTAGTCCAAGGGTTATTTTAATTCTAGAAGACATTTGTTGAAGGAGATGAAGAAGGATAAGGAATGCTTTTTATTTCATTCCGAAGCCTACAAAACATGGGAAAGTAGAAAGGAGTGAAGAACTTCCAATGGAAAGTTGAGAAAATTTGGATGAATATGTAGACATAGTGATGAATAAATTCCTAGATGGATTAATAGCTTGGAAAAGCTGAAGTCATTGTATGGATTTGATATTCGAGGCTAGTTTGCTAAGTAAAGAACAATGTATAGTGACACCAATTGAAAATAAAGAGATAAATAAACAAGTGTTGGAGCTATCGAACAAGGTCCCGATTAGGGAAAGTTTGATTGTATGTGTTGTACCACCTGCATTAATGCCTACGAAGGACAAAGAATGTAAAATGTGTATAGATTCAAGTGCTATAAACAAGATAACTATATTAAAGTATAGATTTCCATTACCTGAAATGGATGGCATGATGGATCATTTGAGTGGAGCCAAGTACTTCACTAAAATGGATTTGAAGAGTGGATACCATCATATAAGGATAATGGAAGGAGATGAATGGAAACTATCATTTAAGAAAGAGGATGGTTTGTATGAGTGGTTGGTATCGCCTTTTGGATTGAGAAATGCACCCAACACATCTACGAGGTTGATGAATGGAGTGTTGAAGTCATTGCTTGGCAAGTCCGTAATTGTATGTTTGGATGATATTTTGACCTTTAGTAAAACAAAAGAGGAACCTTTTTTGAATGTTATGGAAATTTCATTAAGATTGAAGAAATATAATTTGGTAGTGGATTTTTTAAAAATGATGTTTTATGGAGTTGGTGTATTTAGGGTTTTTTGTTCGTATAGAAGGATTAGTAGTGGACCTAGAAAAGTCAAGGCAATTGTCAATTGGCCCTCACAAGGAGTATTTTTGGGGCGAGAAGTTTTCATAGATTGACAAGCATCTATAAAAAGTTCATAAGAAATTTCACAGAGACCATGAAGGGCGATAGGAAGGAATTCAAATGGGCAATTGTGAAAGAGAAAAATTTTCAATGATGGAAATAAAAGGTTACTAAACAACCAATGTTAGAATTGTCCAATTTTGATAAAGCGTTCTAGGTAGACTAAGATTCAAGTGGAATCACAATTGGAGGAGTTTTGAGTCAAGAACAAAAGTTGATTACTAATTTGAGTGTGAAGTTGAATGAAGAGAAAGAAAGAAAATATTTGGTTCATGATAATGAATTTTGTGCTATCGTGCAACTGTAAGTACTTTGAACTAAACATAAAATATTATTGGTTTGATATTTAAGATGTTTGTGGTGTCTCATTTCATGATAAGCTTCTATTGTTATGAAGGAATCATTTCACAACAATTATTAATATATTCAATGTCAATAGTATGTTGTAGAGGCATCGAAGGTTCAGTATAGTTTAATCAACAATCATCTGTTATTATTTCAACACCAAACTTATGAGTGTAAATGCTTGTATGGTGTTACGACCAACAAGTTAGCCAAAACTCTTTTAAGATCATTTTGGAACTTGATGAAAATGGGTTGACTGCATTCGCAGTGTTGTTGGGTCTGAAGGTTTGTGAGGCCATCTCTTGTTTGCTTCTAGAGAGATGGGGGTTTGCTGCTTTTGTGGTGCAGAATGTTCTATACTCGTGGATTTGTGCTTCTAGCTGCCTGCTGTAGAAGTGTTTGATGGGAGTTGGCTTTAGAGATCTATTGAAAGACTTGTTTCTTCTCTCAACCCAGGTGGGTTTGAGGTTAATGAGTAATGTTGTTGCTTTTTTTATTCTTGCTTTCTTCTCATTTCCTCATTTTGTGACTTCCATTGAGGTGAAGTCATATGCTTTTGAGGTCGAGTTTGTGGATTTGGTTGAAAGTAGTGATCTTCTTCGAATGGCCTCCTTCCTAGCTTCTTCTATGGAGGTGGAACTAACTCTTATTGAGGTAGAGTTGGGTTTGGCTGGAGGGGCTTGGTGGTGACACTGTGGGCTTTTGGCTACTTTACGCTCCGCTCTGGTGTCGTACTCTTCTATTGAGGTGAAGAGTTATGGGTGCTGGAGTTGGTTTTGGGTGCTCTTCCTGCCTTGTTTCTTTCCCCCTTCACCTCTTTTATTGAGGTGGGGACTTTGATTGGTGATGGGGTCTTGGAAGTGCATTTTTAAAACACGTCACAAGTAGAAATTTTTTAATCTAGTTAAAGCATTGGTTTTTGTTTAAAATGTTTAAATAATTTTACGTGTTCTAATTTCCCTTTTCATGAACGAGTTAGTTCATTAAATATTTCATGATTCGTTAATGTTTGCATTGGTTTTTAGTTTTATTGTTTTCTCTTTAACAAACATGCTGAAGAGAAATATTTGTTGAATGGTGGCAAGGTTTCTTTTTAAACAACCGCCCTGATATGATGGAATCATTAACATAAGTAATAAAAATTAGTATACATATTGCCTTCTAACAATATTTTATTTTTGATATTACAAAATCAGAAGTGAAAATAAAAGTTACTCATGTTAGTGATGCTACCTTAGCAAAATGGTTATGGTTGTCTAGAAAGAAAAGTTGGCAACGTGAAAAAGGTATTTTTCATCAACATGTTTGTTTACTAAAGATTCAATAAATTTGAGGACTAATGAAACATGAAGGCATCACAAGATATTTAATAAACTAAATCGCTCATGAAGAAATTAATTAGAGAACATAAAATTATTGAAATATTATAGACAAAAAACAATGCTTAACATAGATAAAAAGTCACGGTTATTTTTACTAACGACCAATTGTAATAGATTGTGAGGAGAATTGCATTGGAATTTGATCTCGCGTGGACATAGGGTATGTAGGTAGGCCTACGGTGAAGGATGCCATAGGATCCCAAGTCTGTAGGGGAGGGTTAGGGGGTGTGATCAATTGATTGTTTTATCGCTTGGTAAGTTGCAACTATATGTGTTTGGATAGTCTAGTGAATTTTTGTTAGTACATTTCATAAAAAATGGTTATGATCTTAGGAATTGTTCAAACAATGATAATTGTTGTCTTGGAAGAAAAAGCGATCGAAGTTACAACTTGAACCTTTGACTTGATTTGAAGGATTGGTTGGGATCCTCAAAAGATAGATATGAAGTGGTGTGTAGGTAGCATGAGAGGTTAAATTGTGAGGAGAACTTCATTGGACTTTGATCCCGCGTGGACGTAGGGTATGTAGGTAGGCCTATGGTGAAGGATACCATAAGATCCCAAGTTTTTAGGGGAGGGTTAAGGGGGTGTGTGAAATTGATCGTTTTGTCTCTTGGTAAGCTGCAATTATATGTTTTTGGATAGTCCATTGAAGTTTCGTTAGTTTATTTCATTAAAAATGGTTATGATTTTATGAATTGTTGAAAAAAGGATAATTGTTGTTTTGGAAAAAAAAGCGATCCAAGTTACAACTTGAAACTTTGACTTGGTTTGAAGGATTGGTTGGGATCCTCGAAATATGGATATGAAGTGGTGTGTAGGTAGCATGAGAGGTTAAATTGTGAGAACTACATTGGACTTTGATTGTGCGTGGACGTAGGGTATGTAGGCATGCCTATGGTGAAGGATGCCATAAGATCGAAGTCTGTAGGGGAGGGTTAGAGGGTGTGAGGAATTGATTTTTTTATCACTTGGTAAGTTGCAACTGTAGTGACCCTCCTGCTGTGTGATCCTATCTTATTTTGTTTTCGGTTTGATTGATAGACGCTTAGTTTACTATGATACTATGTTGTTTCTTTTCAGATAATACTTGGATATTATGTTGTTTTTCTTTTGGTGGATGATACATTGACATCTTGATTATCTGGATTGTGTTAGTTTTATGATACTGAGATAGACTTGTACATGATATGGTTTCTTTCTTATGACTTTGCATATGGTTATCATGTTGTAATGATTGCTTATGATTTATCTTGCTCGTCTGTGTCGGTGAAGAAGACAGTGTGGCATTACTCATTCGTGAGTACCTTGCTACGCTGCAATTCTTATTCACGGTGTGTTTTCTAACATAAGTATATATATGTTCTAACATTGATGTTTCCTGCAGATACATGTATCGGGTAACGGCTCCACCTGCTTGACAGGTTTGAGCATACCCTAATTCAATATAATCATGTTGATTCGAGGTATTGACAGGTCCTGTTTGAACCATCATTCTTTTTCGAACGAGTATCTATGTGTTACCCCATGTTATTGTCTAGTTTGTTATGTGTTGTTCGTTTGTATTGTTTTGTGTTTGTGAATTAATATTTAGAGTTTTAATATTTAAAGTTTAATAAATGTCTATTAATGTATTTATAAATGCTTGTTATTTAATTTATTAAATTAAATTAAATAAGTTATCAAATTTAAAAGTGAAAGTTATTTATTTGTAAATGTTTTTAATTAAATTTATGTTGCTGATTTATTTATGCAAACTTGAATTATGAGAAAATAGATATTTTAAAGAAAAGATATTTTTGACAAGATATGAATCTTTGATTGGCAGTTAAAGATCTGTTTTGATATTTTAAAGAGTAAGTTGAACTGATTGATCTATTTACAATGCAAAATGGTCTTTCAGTTAAGTTTTATGATTGAAAGTTAATTGCATGAATTAATATCTTTTGGGGATGGCAATTGACAATTAACGGGAAGAACTTTCACGACAGTAGTTTTTTAGCGTATTTTGCACGACAATTGCTTCAGAAGAACTTTTCTTTTAAAATTTTGTTTACAAGCATATTTTTGAAGTGAGATTGACTCAAATTTCATCGTCGAAGCCTGAAAGATTGATAGTGGGATTAACGGAAGTTTCAGAATTCGTTTCATCTCGATTTCCAAGATTTACCAGGTTTTCTCCTTTTTAAGTTTCTGTAAATTCTTTCAATAAAACTTTGTGGAAAAGTAATGGTTTACCAAACCTACAAATAAAACAGAGAAATTGTTAGAATAAGCAATCAAATATTATTAAAATACAGATAAATTAAGCTGCCAAGAATTCAAGAAAGTAGGAATTAGTATTTGTTCTTAGAATTGAAAACAATGGTTGATTTCTCCTGAACATCCGTTGGTTTATTGAAATGTCCAATTTAGAATAAAGAATGAATCCAGGTAATGTTTAAAAGATTGTTATTCTGAAAACCATACAACAAAAATTTGGGTATGAAGTTTTGAAAACCTTAATCGTTGCCTCTCTCTTCATAATTTTATCTTCAAATTGAAAATCTAATCTACTCCGGTAGTGGCGATATATATTTTTATATTCATGGAATCTTCAATTCATGATTCTCTTTAGCTGTAAAAGCTTATTTGTTTTTCTCATTCTTCTAAACTGTACTCAAGCCGTATTCATCTTTATTTTGGAATGGGCTTGTATATTTAAAATTCTGTCTGTATATATTTATATATTTAAAAACTGCGCTAAAATTTACATTTATATGCCAAATGTGCCACCGCCGCCTGAGATTATTTCTTAAACTTAGACCTTGGATGTTGATTTCTCTCCTGTAGGCGAGTATCCAGCTTGAAGGCATATAACATTGATTTTATTATACTTTATTCCTTATAACTGTGCATAGTCTCTTTTAAATCTCTATACTTTGACTTTAATATCGATCCTCTTGTTTTGACGGAAGGATTTATGATTTATCAACACTAATCTCCCTGTCAGAATTTGCGCACAGCCTCCATTTAATGATAATATCTGTATATTCTTTAACCATAAGTTTTATTTTAAATCACCCTCCGTAGTCATTCCTCCATTTAGGCAAATCTCTATTATATAAACTCTTAAATTAGATCATTGAAGGATAAGTATAAGGATTTTCAGAGTAATGTTTTAGCTGCGCACTATCATATCCAACGCCTTTTCTTTTTTATTTGTTACTCTTTGCTATTATATAGATTATGGCAATAGATTATGGATATGTTAATTGAATCCTTTTCTGCCGCTAAAGTCCTCCGTATAGATGCTTGAATTAATTAACAGGTGTCGATGATTGTTCTTGAACATAATTCGGAGTTGATCTTAATTAATGGATGACAAAATTATATATATATATATAAAACCATCAGTTACTTTGAATCGATTCCTGATATGGCTCTATTAAAACTTTTGACTACAACTATAATTATGTTGAATGCATGGTGTTCTAAGTTAGCTCTCACGGTGGTGATTTTTGTTTAAAATTCTTACTCATAGTCTTCGAGCGAACTCTCTCTTTGCATGCATTGATCGGGGCAGTTTCTTTGGTAGATAACTATTAGTTAGATTCTTACTAAGCGTAAGTGTGAGTGAAGTGTGAGACTAAGAACGAGAAAAGCAGAAAAGATAGAAACTTAAGTTGTAAGTTATAATGTTTCTTTTATTTTCAGGGTAATTGAATTATAAAATATAAATAATTTGTATTGTTCTTCTGTTATAATGTTAGTAAATACAATTCTTAAAATTATTAGAAATATAATAATATCTATAGATTATTTATTATATAAATTCTTTATTCATAGAAATTGGTTAAATGTGATTGTTGGGTGTGTTTACACATAATGTTGAAAATGTTTATTTTTATTTCATCAAAACTAGTGAAGTAAGATTCGTATTATAAACTCAATACACTTTAGTTTATGTTAATCTCTATAGTTTGCTTATTAGGAATTTTTAATTCATTGAGATTGATTTAATGAAATTATTAGTTTTTTTTATATATATATATATATATATATATATATATATTCGTAACGTGGTGATGTTTGCTTTATTTCTTTAAAACTTGGAAAGTAAAAATCAAATTGACAAGTTTAATATATTATGATATTGCTATCAGGATTCAACCGTGTAGTTTTGAGTCAAACTCATTGACCCATGTTTCATGAGTAGTGGTTCACAAGAACCCTTCTCTCATGATAGTGAATGGTCCACTTAACACTCATTGCATCTAGGTGATGCTCACAGAGGTGAAGCACTGGTCCGTCCCGGGAGGTGAAGCACTGCTTGTTGTGAACCACTACTCATGAAACATGGGTCAATGAGTTTGACTCAAAACTACACGGTTGAATCCTGATAGCAATATCATAATTTGACATGCTGTGGAAAAATACCTCCTACTTATCAAGTTTAATATACTTCAATTTATGTTGCTCTAACTGCCATGTTTGTTTTACTTGGGGGTATAGTTTTGCACCTTTTGTCGTTACCTATAGAAGCATCTTAGAGATTATGGTTAGTCTCTAGTGAAAGACATAAACGTTTTTGTTTTGATCTTTATGCTTGGAAGCTACCCCTAGAATTTTATGTTGAGTCATGTTATTGAAAGAGTGGCTTGCGGTAGGGGCCGAAATCCTAAAGAGATTGTCTGGGTAACCTATTGTAGGTGTGTTAATTCAGTGAAAACCTAACTAATGCATTAGGGGTTGGGTAGATCTAAACATTAACTCAGATAAAAGTTTGCCTCGCCTACTTACTTAATGCTCGTTTAGATTGAGAAGAGGCTGAGAAGGCCTGTAATGGCTAGTCATCATCTTGTCTTCTCGAAAGATGAAATGACTCCACATTAGTCTGCATAGGGGCTGAGAATTGGTAGAGACTACCAGGGTAACTCATGGAGAGGGCCGGTAGTCTAGGAAGATTCACCAGGGTAACCTATCCCGACAGTGTGATGACACTCTTAGTCTATACCATGATGGTGATCTTTGCGTTAAGATTTCTATAAGTTGTGATTTGTTATTGGGATTTTATCTGTTATGATTTGATATCGTTATGTCGTGATGTGAATTGTAAACCACGTAACGTAATGTTCTGTTTTCATTGTTTGTGGACCTGTCATTATCTCCTAGCACGAAGGGAGTGGACCTTCGGGTTCCATGTGGTTGGGAGGAAACCGTGCTACACCTTGGTTTTTCTTGCAGATGATTCTATGCTTGCAATTGGTTCCAGTTATTTCTTTGTTCATGATAGTGGATGCAAAGCATGTTCATGGATATGGATGTCAGTTGTGATATGATCACTACCTACTTTGTATATTTACCTCTTCTATAAGAGTGTTCTCATTGTACCATCATTTTGATGTATTGAGATTTATTGAAAATCTCACATGTAATCTGGATATATGGATATTCGATTGTATTAAGTTTTGTAAACTGGATCATTCATGACATTAAATTTGTACTTATGTTTATGATAGTGTGCTGAGTTTATTTGTTAGGTTTAAGTAACGTCGTCTTGGAAACCTTATGGCAATTGTGTAAATTAAATATCTTAAAAAAAAAATTGTTCGGTTAATTTCATTCTTTACACTTTGTGTTAACGGTAACCAAGGCGGGGTGTTACAACAACTATGTGTTTGGATAGTCCAGTGAAGGTTTGTTAGTATATTTCATCAAAAATGGTTATGATTTTATGAATTGGTCAAAAAATGACGATCCAAGTTACAACTTGAACCTTTGACTTGGTTTGAAGGATTGGTTGGGATCCTCGAAATATGGATATGAAGTGGTGTGTAGGTAGCCATGCATGTTTAAATTGTGAGCATAATTACATTGGACATTGGCATAGGGTATGTAGGCATGCCTGTGGTGAAGGATGCTATAGGATCCAAGTCTATAGGGGAGGGTCAGGGGGTGTGAGAAATTGATTGTTTTATCGCTTGGTAAGTTGCAACTATATATGGTTGGATAGTCCAGTGAATGTTTGTTAGTATATTTCTTCAAAAATAGTTATGATTTTATGAATTGTTCTAAAAATGATCATTATTCTCTTGGAAAAAGGAGTGAACCAAGTTACAATTTGAACTTTTGACTTGGTTTGAAGGATTGATTGGGATCCTCAAAATATGGATATAAAGTGGTGTGTAGGTAGCATGAGAGATTAAATTGTGAGGACTACATTGGAATTTTACCCAAGAAATTGGGGTGTGAGAAATTGGTTGTTTTACCCCTTGTAAGTTGCAACTATATGTGTTTGGATTGCCTTGTGAAGCTTTGTTAGTATATTTCATCAAAAATTGTAATAGCCCCTCTGCACTTCGTCTTGACCAAGAAGCCGTATGTGATTAGGTCTCATAGCTTAATTGGAGTGTAGTTTGTAACTATCACATCTTAATGGCACAAACTAGAATGATGCTAAAAATAGATTTGAGACGACAAATGTCATCAACAATTTCATGTAGGATAGCGGGAGTATTAGGTGCGAAAGAAAATCTCTCACTAAGTAGTCCAGTATTGTTGGATTAAATACTATGCGATAAATAAATATAAAATAATAATAAAAAAAGGTAATCATTGAGTTTAAAATTAGAACACATCTAGTTCAATTAATAAAATAAAAATAGATAATTAAGTTTGGCAGGCGTTAGTGGTCATTAATAGCAATTAACGGAAGCATGGTTGCATGTGCCTCCACTTGGATGGACCATTCTCATTGTTATCACGTCATGCAAACTAATTTTAGAATATATCCCCTCTTGTAACCGTTTCTTAAAAAAATCCAGACTCTTTGATGGTTAGGAGGCTCGGCATGCAGAGGGCATCTTTTCTTGGCATTTTTGTAGCCACTAACATGAGTTCAAAAGAAGAGGGATTGCAATCTAAAAAAAAATTAAAAAAAATGGTTAATTAAATGCCTCTTAACGGCCACTATAAGTCGTGTCTTGGGGAGAAAAATAGAAGGGTTTGAAGGGGAGGTCGGGGGAGAATTCTCCGCTCCTATTCCCTATCATGTCGTTTGGTATTGTTTTCGGGGATTCTTATCCATTCTCGTCTGTATCGTTAGATTTTTCTACCTGGATTGTCTTCACAAGGTAGAAGGTCAATTCCCTGTTATCGAATACATCAATATCATTTTCTTTTTTGAAGATTGCAGATTTTAGAGTAGTGGTCGACATGCATTTGAGCATACTTTCATTCAGTGTGGTGGCATGATGTTATTTCTTTGAGCCGTGGTTACTGTCTGAGGTCGTGGGAATGGTACAAGGGATGAGATAACTTGTTGGGTGTATGAACCTAGCTGATGCAATTTCATGAGAATAGGCGCCTGAGATGCTAATTACTGACCCTCTTCCCACTGTCGTTTGGTTCATGCTGGGCGTGGAACTTCGCAAGTCTGTGATACACTGAGGCGAATAGACAATTGGAAGGAAAGTCTGTGCTAGTAGCCATGTGGAAGGAAATCAAAGAGGTTTGGGTGCACGTGAAGAGTCATCCCATTCACAAGTTTCTTTTTACTTTGGCCGAGGTCACGGAAAGAGGAGCGTAAATTTCTAGGTATGCATTGATTTAGGACTTGAAAGTTTTGGGAAGCTGCCTACCTCGCTAGTTTATGTTGAATAGACTCAAATCATTAAACTCTTTTCTGAAATCTTTGAGTGAATGATACGAATAGGGAGTTTCCTTAAAATCTATAGATTCATTGATTTTATTTTTATTTGTCCTTTACTATGGTTTCATGGAAGTCTCTAATCCATATTGAACTTATTCTATGTAACAACGTTTTCATTCCCTTTTTACTGTGGTTTCATTTCTAAGTTTTATATTTATTTCGGTATTCTTCAGATCCATTCAATGGTTAATGATGGCACCCGATGTTGGTGATGAGAGTTACATTTTAATCATTTCATTTGGATTCTAATGGATCGATTGTTTGCAGCATATCTTTGTGCTATGCTTATTATTCTTCTCCAAGGGATTCAATGTTTTATACTTAAGGGTTTCGTTTTCATTCTTTGATGCCTCTAGCTGTGATACCAACCTACGTATTATCCTTGGGGCTTGTGTTGGTTCTTAGAATTGCACATTCTTTATGTTTGGCAATTTGTTTATACCCGTAGTGCTTCCTTCCCTGAGTCTAATACTCATACTGGTGATGGTGTATTCCTATTTTGGTCAGTTGTTACATCAGTTGGTATAAATGATGCATCTCCCAAATTGAACAGGGTGCCCTCTCTTCCGTTCTGCGGTCTAGCCGCCACAGTTTATATTAAGGAGTAGGTTGTATGCTCGTTGAATTTCTTGCAGTTTAGAGAACCCTTCCAAATTCTTTTGGTAAATCTTGTCACGTCTGCAACACGTGAAAATAGAATGTTGTTGAGGGCTAAATAATTCCTCTGAATTCACTGACAATCTATCGCAGTTGTAACACTTGGAAATAATGATAACAATGCAAGTGGATGGCGATATTTCCAAAATTCCAATATTCATTTTCTAAAATATATACTTGACAACCTATCACAGTTACAACATTTAGAGTTGAGGTATTGTACAAAATTAAATAGCCTCTCTGAAACCATTGGCAACCCGTCACAGCTGCAACTTTTAGACTACAAAGGAGTAGTAAATCAAATAATCACCCTGATTTCATTGTCAACCTGTTTGGGCCATAGCACTTGAACATAATAGGAAGGTTTATTCGTTTTCTTCTTTATATGCAATACCAAGTAAATTGTTGAGATCGTTGTGTTCTGATAAGGAGGCATGTGCAAACGTTTTAGAGTGGAACATATGTCACAACATTGTTTATATCCCATAGGAAATAAATGTTGTGTTGCTGGAAATACTCAACCTATATTCATATATGATCCTTAGGCACCACCGGTTTAGGGTGTCCCCAAGATAGCCAGCACGAGCATGGAGGTCAACCGCGTGCACCTAATGATCAATTATAAGGATTTTGTCAATAACTTAATAACTTCATTGCTTAATGTGAGACGTTTCATCAATGTAGGTCATATTTTGTTTTATTTCAGTCTACACCGAGCTTCACCATGGATTAAACATTTTGATTCTATTATTAACTCATTTCTCATATCTGACTGCGCATGTTCCTCTTATCAAAGGGTGTCTTTTACAACGTTTATCCATCTGAAAATAGTAGTAATATGCTCTTAAGTTCTTAAGTCTTAAATCATCTCGACCTGGCCTCATGTGGCTTTTTGGCATCACCAATACTCTCCACAAAAGTAACGCATCTACTCAAATGGAAGAAATGGTTCACATATCTCAAAATAATTTTTCTTACGACAAACTTGGAAAAGATTATGATTACTTTTGAGCTAGGTAGTAATATTTTTAAATGGTTTTAAGTCATGACTTTTGTTATTGACATAAAGAGTGTAAATTTATTAGAGGGGTATTTATATCAACATAGGGAAATTAGTTCTTTCTTAGAGGAAATTAATATGTCTTCTTAGTTGAGTCTAGTACCATTATTTAAGAATTACGACTTGAGATTTAATGGGTTTGTTTTACCTTTATATATATATAAGGTTCTTTGTTAAGAATGCTTATAAAAGGATTTAGGGAATATTGTTGGAAGTTAGGATTATATGATAGATTTTGCATTTAGAAATCAAATACTCTCTCTCTTAGCATCTAGTTGACCACTATTTGGAAATGTAGAACATGAGCATACTTTAAATTATAGAGATTGAATAGTTAATTTATTGGAGTTATGCATTGGAAAGTTTATTGTTGAAAGAGTAATTTAATAGTGCATAGTATATTTGATATAATAGGGTATTTTTATTCCAAAGTCGAAGTTTGAAATTTAGAAGCGAAACTCTATATCTTAGGAACATTGAAAGCCAAGTTAGGAATATCTAACCTCTTATACCACATTCATGTACCTATGAGTGTTTATTAAAGATGGTTATTTAGTGTATTCTTGTGGTGAATTTTGTAACCTTGGAGTTTATGATGAATATTTTTATGGAGGTTGTTTTTGGCTTGAATTTGATGTTGATTTTGAGATCAAGTTTTGTTGCCACCTTGTTTACAAACCCTTGTTTTAGTGATTTATCAGCCTTCTAGAGAAAGGGAAAGAAAAGTGTTGCTTTATTATTGGCCTTTACTTTTTGTTCTTTGTGAACTATGGTTCGTATGATCTATTTGATGTTTGGGTTTAGCCTTGCACTTAAAAATAGTTTCGTTATGAGGATTTTGTGTAGGATGGTGTATGCTTTGCTTAATGAAATTTATCTTGTGACTTTATATGTTGTGCATGGGGGCTTACCCTGATAGTGTCTTTTGAGTTTTGTTGTTTAAAATGGGAGTGGCTTTCAATGGGGGCCGAGACTCGGAAGTGGTCTCAGGGTAACTCATTGGAAGTTTATTAATCAAGAGAAAACATTAATATTTAATTAGGGGTTTTTGGATAGAATCACACATTAACAAGATATAAAGTGAATGCCTCACTCATGACTCAAGTGCTTGTATGGGTTTGAGATGAGTTGAGAAGGCCTGGAATGGAAAAATCATTGTCTTGTCCTTATGAAAGATAATTGATGCCTCATTGGATTGCATGCGGGGCCGGGTTTTGTAAAAGGTCACCAGGGTAACCCAAGTTGGGGGCCGGGGCCTAGGAAGATTCGCCAGGGTAACCCATGCAACATTGCGATGACACTCTTCCTTTAACAACCATATATGCTTTGATTCCCTCTATGTTATTCTTGGGCCTCTGGAAGCACATGTTGGCATATGTATGTTGATGCTTTATTGGTTATTCCTTATGTTGGGCACATCTTGTGTTGGTTATATTTTGTGTTGAAGATTGTCTTATTTTATTGTGGATCTTGTTGTGAAGTCTTGTATCCTTGTTTTGTATGATGCTTGGGTTGGGATTCCTTCTTGTCATCTCTTAGCATGGGGGGTGGGCCTTCAGGTCCACGTGGTTGGGTGGAACGTGCTATGCACCCCATTGGGTCCCCAGTCGTCGATCGAGAAGTGCGAAATTGTACCTTTCAGTGACTCCTGAGATGATCCAGAATTGGATCCAGTATTGCAATTTTGTACTCCTTCATTTCAAATGTATCATTCTATTTTGTTGTACCTTCCCCATTCATGTTGGGAAGCGACATTGTAATATTGTAACCCTTGATTAATGTATTAACCATGTTCATGTTATCTTATGATTACTGGTGTATACTTACCATCCATGTGATGTAATGATGTTGTGAAAAGTAATGCAGTCTTGTAAACTCGAGGGATTTGTTATATGTAGTTCATGTTTAGTTTTCATTTCATGTGAGATATGATTGTTATGATGTATGTTAGTACTTTAAAAAAAAAAAAATTGGTACCATAAATGCTAGATGTAATGTATCCTTTGGGGTTGCTTGGCGGGGCATTACAAAAATGGTTATGACATTATTGAGTTTTCAAGTAATGACATTGGTTGTGTTGGAAACAAAAGGGGATGAAGTGATGCAGGAGCATCTTGGGTGTTAGAGCGATCTTGCATCAACCGAAAAAATGTTTTTTCTTTTCAATAAGGGCTAAATTTGGCAAGTTAGTATTTTTAGTAAGTCTATATTTATGTACGTGTTGAGAGACGTTGTTGAAGGTCTACAATATGTCTTATGCTCTCTCTTGATGTTCCTGGTGAAGCATGTGTTTCTGAAAGAAATTTTTGGCCCCCTTGCAAGTTGCTCAAGTGGCAATATGGTAGAAAAGTTGTACATGATGGTAGGACAAATACTTAGAGTAAAAAGAAAGGTGGAAAAGGATAATTTTGAACCCAACAAGGGATAAAGAGGAGGAATTGGAAAGTAGTCCAAGTGTTTGTTTAATCTGTTAAATTTAGTGATCAGATTTAAGTGCACAAAAAAATAATTCAAATTAGATGCAAAGACACAACAAATACCTTGGGAAAACCCTCCTCTTGAGGGAGAAAAAACCAACAACAATATATCACTTATATATTGAATTGTCACAAAAATGATCTCCTTACAAGAGGCCGATATGCATGCCCAAAAATATGCACCAAAGAGTGATGCAACACAAAACTATAATGCTGATAGAACTCAACCTCAAACAATATGCTCTCCTATAGAATTCGCTTTCACTTCTAGATAATTCACACTTAGACTTCAATGGATAATATGGAACTGAACTTGAATTTTGATGATGAACAATGAGAATACCATTGAATGTAAATACAAACTAGAGGAGAGGACGTGACTCTTCCAAGCACCATGTAGGCCAACATTGAGAAGACGTCTCTCTTGAAATTCGCGCCTCTTGAATCAAGGTCGGCCTTGTTAGAAAATCGTCTCTTCATTATTAAATTGTTTGCTTAACAAACAGAAGTGTGTTTAGAAATCATGCCTCTTGAGTCTTAATAAATTAAATAGCATGGAGCTATTATTTAATTTATTGCAAATAAGATCGCTGGAAGAATACTTTTGATGCTGCATGTTAACATCAACACTCCCTCTCAGCTAGGGAGTATACTTCCAGCTGCACAGGACATATTAGCTCATTGCGATGTCTACCACTATGGCTACAACCATAAGTGAAAAGAAGAATATCACCTCATCATGATGTCTACCACTATGGCTACAACCATAAGTGAAAAGAAGAATATCCCCTCATCGTGATATTAGATATCGCCTCAACATGATATCAACCATAATGGCTACAACCATACTATGGTGTGTACAAGTGTTCATCACTTGCATGATGTTGTCACCTCAACATGACTTTCACCATGGCTCTCCCAAAGGGTGAAACACAAGTACAAAATGTTGTCATGGAGTCACACACATGACATCCAACATGACTCTCTCAGAGGGTGGAAACAAGGGATTTCACCTCAAATCTCAAAGAGAAATGCATTAACAAGGGATTTCACCTCGAACTTCTCTCACAGAGAAGAACTCATTAAACAAGGGATTTCACCTCAAACTTCTCTCGTAGAGAAGAACTCATTAAACAAGGGATTTCACCTCGAACTTCTCTCACAAAGAACTCATTAACAGGCTCACTGATACTGAGACTCTTTCTCAGTTAAGGCTGGATTCTCCACCATACCAAGCTTATCTCAAAAGTACACAAACTTGATTCTGGAGAGAGGCTTGGTGAGAATGTCTACCGTCTACTCATCTGTGCTGATATACTTCAAATGTATAGCCTTTTGTAGTACCATATCTCTAATATAGTGGTACTTGATCTCAACATGTTTGGTTCTGTCATGAAACACAGGATTGAAAAAAAGCTTCACACAACTCTGATTATCACAATGAATGATAGTAGGCTCCATTGATTGTCCAAACAATCCTGCAAGGAGCTTATGAAGCCACACTATTTCTCGAGCTGCCATACAAGCTGCAATATTCTCTGCCTCTGCTGTACTCAATGCTACAGATGACTGCTTCCTGCTGCACCAAGATATCATAGCAGAACCCAAATTGAAGCAACAACCAGAGGTGCTCTTCTTATCTGTGACACACCCTGCCCAATTAGAATCAGTATAACCATGTGACTCCAAGTCTGCATCTGAAGAATACCTCAACCCATATCCAACTGTGCCACACAAGTATCTCAGGATATGTTTAGCTGCAACAAGATGTATCTGTCTTGACTCACACATGAACTGGCTAAGTGCACTCATTGCATAACAAATATCAAGTTTAGTGTTAACTAGATACATCAAGGACCCAATCAGCTATCTATACAATGTAGGATCCACCAAGTCTGAACTAGCTACGGTCTCCTTCAATTTATGTAGGTTGGTCTCCATAGGTGTAGACATGGATTTGCAATCCATCATACCAAATCTCTTAAGTATATCAATGGTGTACTTTCCTTGACTTAGAATCATCTCATCTGGTTTTTGCCAAACTTCTAAGCGAAGGAAGTAATGCATGAGCCCAAGGTCCTTCATCTCAAATTCAGAAGTTAACTCCTTGCACTCGAGAATTAGGTGATCTTCTCCAGTAAGAATCAAGTCATCAACATATAAGACCAAAATTAATTCATCACCATTGATTACCTTGAAGTAGAGATTTGAGTCGGCATCATTCTTCAAGAAGCCCAAACTTGACAAGTACCGATCAATCCTTTCATACCATGCACGAGAGCCTACTTAAGACCATACAAGGCCTTCTTCAGCTTGCAAACATGTGACTCCTTCCCATGAACCTCAAATCCATTAGGTTGCTCGATATAAACTTCTTCCTCAATCACTCCATTGAGAAAAGCTATCTTCACATCCATTTGATGAATCTTCTATCCTCTAGATGCAACAATGGCAATGATGGTTCTGACATAAGTATAGCGAGCAATATGAGCAAATGTTTATGCAAATGTTTCTTCATAATCAACTCCCTCTTTCTATGAAAACCCACAAGCCACGAATCTTGCCTTGTACTTCTCAATGCTCCCATCTACAACATGCTTGATTTTGAAGAGCCATTTCGAAGATACCACTGATTTTCCCTCGAGTCTAGGAACAATTTCCCAAACATTGTTCTTGAGAATTGACTGATACTCTTCTGCCATAGCATCTTTCCAAACTTGCTGACTAGATGCTTCCTCAACACTGGAATGCTCAGAATCAATAATTTGACTCATCAAGACAACATAACTAGAAAACTTATGTGGCCTTTTACTTTCTCTAAATGTGCCTCTAGGAGTTGCAAAGCTTTCAACCTCTTACATAGTACGCCTAGCCCATAGAGGTCTCTTTCTCCCAATATCAATGTCAATAGGCCCATCAGTAGGTTCCATGGGTTCAACAGGATAAATATCTTCTTTCGGTTCTGAAGTCTCCTTCTGGATCTCAGGAGTATGGTCAACTTCCATATCCTGAGGAGACTCCTCATTATCGATCTCTATATGAATGCCCTTGGATCTCCTGAATGCAACATCTTCCTCAAATGTGACATCCCTACTGATCTCGATCAACTTCTGTCCTGGAATGTATATTCTATAGGCTTTTAATGTCTCACAGTAGCCCACAAATATTCCCTTCTTTCCAGAAGGCTCCAACTTAGTCCTCTTTTCCTTTGGAACATGTACATAAACAAGACATCCAAAGATCCTCAAATGACTGACTTTAGGCTTCTTCCTTGTAAAGGCTTCTTCTGGAGTCATATTCTCCAAGACCTTGTGAGGACTTTTGTTCTGAACATATACAACTGTCCTGGAAGCTTCTGCCCATAAGAAGGTTTGCAAATCTTGGTCATGGATCATGGCTTTTGCTGCTTCCATGATCGTCCTGTTCTTCCTTTCTGCAACACCATTCTATTGAGGATTATATGGAACATAGAACTCCCTCTTGATCCCTGTTTCAACACAAAAATTCTGAAAACTGCCAGAGGTGTATTCTCCACCATTATCAGATCTAAGGACCTTAATTCTTTTACCATAAAGATTCTCTACCAAGGCTTTAAATTCCTTAAACCTTCGTAACACTTCCTCAGACTCTCTAGTTTTCAAAAAGTAAATCCAAGTCTTCCTAGAGTGGTCATCAATAAAAAGAACATAATACAAGAATTCACTTGAAGACGGAACAAAAATAGGACCACATAAATCAAAATGAATGAGATCTAAAATACCCTTAGATCTATTTTCTCTACTATGAAAAGGGGCTTTTATATTCTTACCCAAAGTGCAACCCTTGCAAGTGCCTTCGTACTCCTGGTTGAACTTCGGAAGGCCTGAGACCATCTTCTCCATGATAGGTAAGGTTTAGAAGTGTAGGTGAGCCAATCTCCGATGCCAAAGATCACATAGACTTGAAGAATCATGGACCAACGCTTGAAGAGGATGCGTGCAAAGCCTGTAAAGACTTCCATGTCTAACTCCAATTACTTGAGCATCCTTGAAGCTAGAATTCTCCATCCACACAAGTACTTTTCCTTTTGAGAAGGCAACTTGATATCCTTTATCTTTTAGGGCTGAAATTGAAATGAGATTGCGCTTGATTCCTAGAACATAAAGAACATTACTCAACTGAAGTGTGATGCCGGAATCCAAATGAAGTGTAGAGGTCCTAATCCCTTTCCCGAAGTAGCTTGCATCATATTTGATAATGACTTGTTCGGAAGACTCTTTCTCCACCAAGCTTGATAAGTGCTCCTTGAAACCCGTGATGTGTCGTGAAGAACCACTAACGATTAGCCAAGTGTTGGTGTCGAGGGGTGTACTGCTTGACAATGCTGAGTAGAACAAGTATTCACATGAATCCTTCTGCGGAGAAGCATCATCAACATTTGCAACGGTGACTTGTTGCTTAGGTCTAGTTGGACAATGCTTAGAAAAGTGGCCAAACTTATCACACCTAAAGCATTGGATCTTAGACAAGTCTCTCTTTTTCTTGGAAGGGGGATCACCATTATTTTCCTTATCTCGATTCCTCTTGAAGAATCCCTTCTTTCCATCTTTTACCTTCTTCGAGGCTTGGAAGGTGAGAACATGAATATCTTCATTAGACAGACTTTGACCAACGACTCTAGCCACCAATCTTGACTCTTCTTGAATGCAATCGGCCCTCAAGCGATCGAACTTCAGAAGTTTGGATCTTGCACTGATCCCTTGAATGTAGGACTCCCATGATAATGGAAGACCATTGAGAGCAAGCTTCATTAGATCTTGATCATCAACCACATGACCAATTGTAGAGAGCTAATCTTTCAACTCCAAGATCCTCATGAAGTGGGCAATCACTGTTTCTCCTTTAGCCATCTTCACATGGTGTAGTTGTTTCTTTAGTGCAAGAGCTCAACTGGTGTTGTTGATTTCGTACATCTCTTCTAATGTCTTGAACATCTCCCTTGTAGTCTTCAACTTGGAGATAATTGGAACAATATGGTCTTTGACGGAATCAACCAACAACTTCTTCACCTTGATGTCTTTCTTCCTCCATTGCAACTTCTCTTCTTCCTCTTCTAGTTCGAGAACTTTGGTCTCCTCAAACTCAGCCAAGTCATTCTCTTCCAATGTGAGCATGATCCTAAACCTCCATGATGTATAGGTGGATGCTCCCTCGAGTCTATCCTCGATTTTCAATTCGTTCACCATCTTGATTGAGTTAGAGATAGACAAAGAATTATGATGAAGAGAATAGAGTATCGCTGTAGTATCAAATCCGATCACGATCTCCTCAAACTGGCTCTGATACCATGTTAAATTTAGTGATCAAATTTAAGTGCATAGAAAATTAATTCAAATCGGATACAAAGACACAACAGATACCCTAGGAAAACCCTCCTCTTGAGGGAGAAAAACCCAACAACAATATATCACTTATATATTGAATTGTCACAAAAATGATCTCCTTTCAAGAGGCTAATATGCAAGCCCAAAAATATGCACCAAAGAGTGATGCAACACAAAACTATAATGTTGATAGAACTCAGCCTCAAACAATATGCTCTCCTATAGAATTCAATTTCACTTCTAGATAATTCGCACTTAGACTTCAATGGATAATATGGAACTGAACTTGAATCTTGATGATGAACAATGAGAATGCCATCGAATATAAATACAAACTAGAGGAGAGGACATGACTCTTTCAAGCACCATGTCAGCCAGCATCAAGAAGACGTCTCTCTTGAAATTTGCGCCTCTTGAATCAAGGTCAGCCTTGTTAGAAAATTGTATCTCTTCATTATTAAATTGTTTGCTTAACAAATAGAAGTGTCTTTAGAAATCGTGCCTCTTGAGTCTTAATAAATGAAATGGCATGGAGCTATTATTTAATTTATTGCAAATAAGGAGATCGCTGGAAGAATACTTTTGACGTTGCATGTTAACATCAACATAATTCTAGAAGACATTTGTTGAAGGAGATGAAGAAGGATAAGGAATGCTTTTTATTTCATTAAGAAGCCTACAAAACTCGGGAAAGTAGAAAGGAGTGAAGAACTTCCAATGGAAAGTTGAGAAAATTTGGATGAATATGTAGACATAGTGATGAATAAATTCCTAGATGGATTGCCAGCTTGGAAAAGTAGAAGTCATTGTATGGATTTGATATTCAAGGCTAGTTTGCTAAATAAAGCACAATGTATAGTGACACCCATTGAAAATAAAGAGATAAATGAACAAGTGTTGGAGCTATCGTACGAGGGCCCGATTAGGGAAAGTTTGATCCTATGTGTTGTACCACCTGCATTAATGCCTAAGAAGGACAGAGAATGGAAAATGTGTATAGATTCAAGAGCTATAAACAAGATAACTATATTAAATTATAGATTTCCATTACCCGAAATTGATGGCATGATGGATCATTTGAGTGGAGCCAAGTACTTCACTAAAATGGATTTGAAGAGTGGATATTGTCAGATAAGGATCATGGAAGGAGATGAATGGAAACTATCATTCAAGACAAAGGATGGTTTGTATGAGTGGTTGGTACCGCCTTTTGGATTGAGAAATGCACCCAACACATATACGAGGTTGGTGAATGGAGTGTTGAAGTCATTGCTTGGCAAGTTTGTAATTGTATGTTTGGATGATATTTTGACCTTTAGTAAAACAAAAGAGGAACCTCTTTTGCATGCTATGGAAATTTCAGTAAGATTGAAGGAATTGAATTTGGTAGTGGATTTTTTTAAAATGAAGTTTTATGGAGTTGGTGTATTTAGGGTTTTTTGTTTGTATAGAAGGATTGGTAGTGGACCTAGAAAAGGTCAAGGCAATTGTCGATTGGCCCTCACCAAGGAGTATTTTTGGCAGGAGAAGTTTTCATAGAATAACAAGCATCTATAAAAAGTTGAAGGAATTCAAATGGGCAATTGTGAAAGATAAAAAAATTCAATGATGGAAAGAAAAGGTTACTAAACAACCAGTTTTAGAATTGTCCAATTTTGATAAAGCACTCTAGGTAGATTGCGATTCAAGTGGAACAACAATTGGAGGAGTTTTGAGTCGAGAAGGAAAGTTGATTAGTTATTTGAGTGAGAAGTTGAATGAAAAAGAAAGAAAATATTTTGTTCATGACAATGAATTTTTTGCAATTGTGCAACTGTAAGTATTTTGAATTAAACATAAAATATTATTAGTTTGATATTTATTAGATGAAAATATTATTTCATCTAAATAATAATAACTTATAATTTTTTTAATAACTTATATTTGTATTTAAATGATCTATAAATCTATTTTAAATTTTATCTATAAATCTAAATTTAGATACATTTTATTTATTTATACCTAAAGAACTAATTTAATGTCATAACTTTATTTTACATAACATTTATGTATATAGATAAAAATTCAAAATAATACCTATTTTAATAACATTACTGAATGATAAATATATAGATAAAATAAAGTTTAAAAAAATTATATGAATAAGTGAAATAAATATAAACAAATTATTATAAAAAATTATAAAAAATTATTTAAATAAATTATAAAAAATTATTTAAATAAATTATAATAAATTATTTAAATAAATTATAATAAATTATTTAAATATGTTCTATTTAAATAAGTTAAAATAAATTAATTAAATTTTACATAGATTACAGTAATGCCATTCAAATTTTTCTAACATTAATTTTTGTTTGGTTGTACCAGATTGACGAGATTGACATTAATTTATATATCATTTATTATATTTTTTTAATACTAAATTTTGTTAAAATTTAATTTATTTGGCCAATATCTTAACATTAATTTATATATCATTTATTATATTTTTTTTATACTAAATTTTGTAAAAATTCAATTTATTTGACCAAAATCTATTCATCGTTTTCCACTACTTGTTTTCAAGTACATTATTTCCCACAAAGATTTTATTTTTCCCTGATTACTTCTATTTACAAAATACTACATTAATTTAAAAATATTGTATTTAATTTTTTTATAGAATAATTATATTATTCTATAAAATAATAGCATTCATTTATTAGAGAGGTGAGGGTTTGTTTTTAATCTTTTTGTTTTCTTATTTAATTAATTTAAAACATAATATCTATTTTTATTGTTATATAACAAATATTTTATATTTTATAATAATAATAATAAATAATTAAAATTTTATAAACAATTAAATAATAAATAAGCTTTAAATATTTAGCATATTCAATTATTATGTTCTTAAAATACATTTATAATTTTATATGATATAAAATTTATATATGTTATATAATAATAAATAAATAGTATACTATTATATAATATTATATTACATTTTAAATACTACATTATTTATATATTTAAATTTGTATTTATATAATTTTATATAAAAAATAATAATTAAAATTTAATATACAATTAAATAATAAATAAGCTTTCAATATTTAGCATTTTTAATTATTAAATTCTTAAAATACATTTACAATTTTATATTATATAAAATTTATATATGCTAATTAATAATAAATAAACACTATACTATTATATAATATTATATCACATTTTAAATGCTACATTATTTATATATTTAATTTATAATGTTTATTATATTTTAATTTATATTATACAATAGTATATTAAATAATTATATATTTCTTTTATTATAGTATTTATATATGGGCGGGGGCCCTAGCTTGGTTGGCTAAGTAATTCCGTTGCGGCTCTGCTGGTCACAAGTTCTAGTCTCCCCCCGTCCCGTGGTACCGGAGGGCGTGTCGTGTAGTACTTGTAGGTCACGTTAAAAAGTTACCAGGCTGCTGCAGTTTATGAAATTCGTCTTCCATGATTCTGAGTCTAAAAAAAAGAAATGTTATATCATTTATTATATTTATTTTAATACTTTATATTATATTGTAGCATTTTATATATTTATTCCATATAATTTATTATGTTTATATTTTAATATTAATTTTAAATCATATATATATATATATATATATTTTATATACTATATTTTATATTACACGATATACTATGTAAATAATAAAGATATATAAATACTATTATATAATATATATTATGCTATTCTATTTTTTATTGATTGGTATTAGGTATTACACAAATATATGCAAGCAAAATATACCATATGTTTGTCTACTTAATCTTCCACACTCTTGTCCATTTTATGAAAACTTAGGCCATGTCAAGAAATGTGACATATGTACCCTTTTCCTTTGATAGTTTAAATTCACTCCAACATTGGAATATACATGATACTTTTGCATGTTCATGTAGTGCCCCTCTAGTTGCTACTATGAGTTCCAATTTGTTTATATTGTTAGACAATACCTTTACTATGATAGACCCTGATATCTTGTTATAGTTTTATGATCGCTGACATTGGAGCGATAATGGTGTTATATTTTGATGTGATGATACACTATATGGATGTTTATGTTTTATGTTATGCTTTTGATTAGCATAGTTGTTAATATTGATATATGTTTATCTGTTGATTAATGATGCTTTAATTTCGTCAGTCTTGATGTGACTGTATTGGTGAAGGGGACGAGATTACATCACTCGCTTGCGAGTGCCTTGTGATTCTGCGATTTCTCTTCACGGTGTGTCTGCTATGTTATATGCCGGTTCGACACTCGTCTTGTTTTGCAAGATTGCAGGTATAAGACATCCTCTCCACCTGACTTCACAGGTCTGAGCGTGTCCACTTTCCCAACGATTATGTTGATAGGGAGATAGTAACAAAGTGGCCTTGTCAAACCACAAACCCTGTCATAGTGTGTCATTAGTTTGTGTCTTGTTTATTGTTGAGTCATGTTGTCTTTGATGTTTTGATAATTTATTATCAGTGAGAATTATATGTGGAAATTAATGTTTAAGTGGTTGTAAATGTTAATTTATGTATTTTAGATTAAAATTGTTATTTAATTTTGTTCAATTGGTAAGGTAATCAAAATCTATCTTATTAAATGGATAAACTAATTAATTAAATTAAAGTTGTTGACTAAATAAATTAAATAATTAAAGTTGTTATGTAAAGTGCATAGATTAAGTGATTTAAATTTATTTGGAAATTAAATTGTGTTTTAAATTATTTAAAAGCAAAAATAGGTATTTGATCGGATAAGAGGAAATAACTATGGTGGTTGAAAGAGATATTTTTGAATTTTGACTAAGTGTTGAGAAAATTAATGGTGTTGAGAAAATTAATGGGGGGATTTGATGGAAAAAGAGGATATTTTTCGGAAAAATTTGGTTGTTAAAATGGAGGAAGATTTGGCTCTGTAATTTTTACATTTGGTCTGGAAGTGAAGATTTTGGAAGAGGTTCTGGAAGATTGGATTTTGCAGGGAAGCTCAACTTCAGTTTTCATTCCTACAAGCTTAAAAAAAAAAAGGTTCTTTTGTTGCTTTGAATTTTTTTTTTGTGGTTTGGAAAGAAGCTTTGTTAAATTT
>VDFB02086081.1:73677756-73931892 GCA_007258455.2 Sequoia sempervirens | reverse complement strand
AAAGATCTGTTTTGATATTTTAAAGAGTAAGTTGAACTGATTGATCTATTTACAATGCAAAATGGTCTTTCAGTTAAGTTTTATGATTGAAAGTTAATTGCATGAATTAATATCTTTTGGGGATGGCAATTGACAATTCACGGGAAGAACTTTTACGACAGTAGTTTTTTAGCGTATTTTGCACGGCAATTGCTTCAGAAGAACTTTTCTTTTAAAATTTTGTTTACAAGCATATTTTTGAAGTGAGATTGACTCAAATTTCATCGTCGAAGCCTGAAAGATTGATAGTGGGATTAACGGAAGTTTTAGAATTCGTTTCATCTCGATTTCCAAGATTTACCAGGTTTTCTCCTTTTTAAGTTTCTGTAAATTCTTTCAATAAAACTTTGTGGAAAAGTAATGGTTTACCAAACCTACAAATAAAACAGAGAAATTGTTAGAATAAGCAATCAAATATTATTAAAATACAGATAAATTAAGCTGCCAAGAATTCAAGAAAATAGGAATTAGTATTTGTTCTTAGAATTGAAAACAATGGTTGATTTCTCCTGAACATCCGTTGGTTTATTGAAATGTCCAATTTAGAATAAAGAATGAATCCAGGTAATGTTTAAAAGATTGTTATTCTGAAAACCATACAACAAAAATTTGGGTATGAAGTTTTGAAAACCTTAATCGTTGCCTCTCTCTTCATAATTTTATCTTCAAATTGAAAATCTAATCTACTCCGGTAGTGGCGATATATATTTTTATATTCATGGAATCTTCAATTCATGATTCTCTTTAGCTGTAAAAGCTTATTTGTTTTTCTCATTCTTCTAAACTGTACTCAAGCCGTATTCATCTTTATTTTGGAATGGGCTTGTATATTTAAAATTCTGTCTGTATATATTTATATATTTAAAAACTGCGCTAAAATTTACATTTATATGCCAAATGTGCCACCGCCGCCTGAGATTATTTCTTAAACTTAGACCTTGGATGTTGATTTCTCTCCTGTAGGCGAGTATCCAGCTTGAAGGCATATAACATTGATTTTATTATACTTTATTCCTTATAACTGTGCATAGTCTCTTTTAAATCTCTATACTTTGACTTTAATATCGATCCTCTTGTTTTGACGGAAGGATTTATGATTTATCAACACTAATCTCCCTGTCAGAATTTGCGCACAGCCTCCATTTAATGATAATATCTGTATATTCTTTAACCATAAGTTTTATTTTAAATCACCCTCCGTAGTCATTCCTCCATTTAGGCAAATCTCTATTATATAAACTCTTAAATTAGATCATTGAAGGATAAGTATAAGGATTTTCAGAGTAATGTTTTAGCTGCGCACTATCATATCCAACGCCTTTTCTTTTTTATTTGTTACTCTTTGCTATTATATAGATTATGGCAATAGATTATGGATATGTTAATTGAATCCTTTTCTGCCGCTAAAGTCCTCCGTATAGATGCTTGAATTAATTAACAGGTGTCGATGATTGTTCTTGAACATAATTCGGAGTTGATCTTAATTAATGGATGACAAAATTATATATATATATATAAAACCATCAGTTACTTTGAATCGATTCCTGATATGGCTCTATTAAAACTTTTGACTACAACTATAATTATGTTGAATGCATGGTGTTCTAAGTTAGCTCTCACGGTGGTGATTTTTGTTTAAAATTCTTACTCATAGTCTTCGAGCGAACTCTCTCTTTGCATGCATTGATCGGGGCAGTTTCTTTGGTAGATAACTATTAGTTAGATTCTTACTAAGCGTAAGTGTGAGTGAAGTGTGAGACTAAGAACGAGAAAAGCAGAAAAGATAGAAACTTAAGTTGTAAGTTATAATGTTTCTTTTATTTTCAGGGTAATTGAATTATAAAATATAAATAATTTGTATTGTTCTTCTGTTATAATGTTAGTAAATACAATTCTTAAAATTATTAGAAATATAATAATATCTATAGATTATTTATTATATAAATTCTTTATTCATAGAAATTGGTTAAATGTGATTGTTGGGTGTGTTTACACATAATGTTGAAAATGTTTATTTTTATTTCATCAAAACTAGTGAAGTAAGATTCGTATTATAAACTCAATACACTTTAGTTTATGTTAATCTCTATAGTTTGCTTATTAGGAATTTTTAATTCATTGAGATTGATTTAATGAAATTATTAGTTTTTTTTATATATATATATATATATATATATATATATATTCGTAACGTGGTGATGTTTGCTTTATTTCTTTAAAACTTGGAAAGTAAAAATCAAATTGACAAGTTTAATATATTATGATATTGCTATCAGGATTCAACCGTGTAGTTTTGAGTCAAACTCATTGACCCATGTTTCATGAGTAGTGGTTCACAAGAACCCTTCTCTCATGATAGTGAATGGTCCACTTAACACTCATTGCATCTAGGTGATGCTCACAGAGGTGAAGCACTGGTCCGTCCCGGGAGGTGAAGCACTGCTTGTTGTGAACCACTACTCATGAAACATGGGTCAATGAGTTTGACTCAAAACTACACGGTTGAATCCTGATAGCAATATCATAATTTGACATGCTGTGGAAAAATACCTCCTACTTATCAAGTTTAATATACTTCAATTTATGTTGCTCTAACTGCCATGTTTGTTTTACTTGGGGGTATAGTTTTGCACCTTTTGTCGTTACCTATAGAAGCATCTTAGAGATTATGGTTAGTCTCTAGTGAAAGACATAAACGTTTTTGTTTTGATCTTTATGCTTGGAAGCTACCCCTAGAATTTTATGTTGAGTCATGTTATTGAAAGAGTGGCTTGCGGTAGGGGCCGAAATCCTAAAGAGATTGTCTGGGTAACCTATTGTAGGTGTGTTAATTCAGTGAAAACCTAACTAATGCATTAGGGGTTGGGTAGATCTAAACATTAACTCAGATAAAAGTTTGCCTCGCCTACTTACTTAATGCTCGTTTAGATTGAGAAGAGGCTGAGAAGGCCTGTAATGGCTAGTCATCATCTTGTCTTCTCGAAAGATGAAATGACTCCACATTAGTCTGCATAGGGGCTGAGAATTGGTAGAGACTACCAGGGTAACTCATGGAGAGGGCCGGTAGTCTAGGAAGATTCACCAGGGTAACCTATCCCGACAGTGTGATGACACTCTTAGTCTATACCATGATGGTGATCTTTGCGTTAAGATTTCTATAAGTTGTGATTTGTTATTGGGATTTTATCTGTTATGATTTGATATCGTTATGTCGTGATGTGAATTGTAAACCACGTAACGTAATGTTCTGTTTTCATTGTTTGTGGACCTGTCATTATCTCCTAGCACGAAGGGAGTGGACCTTCGGGTTCCATGTGGTTGGGAGGAAACCGTGCTACACCTTGGTTTTTCTTGCAGATGATTCTATGCTTGCAATTGGTTCCAGTTATTTCTTTGTTCATGATAGTGGATGCAAAGCATGTTCATGGATATGGATGTCAGTTGTGATATGATCACTACCTACTTTGTATATTTACCTCTTCTATAAGAGTGTTCTCATTGTACCATCATTTTGATGTATTGAGATTTATTGAAAATCTCACATGTAATCTGGATATATGGATATTCGATTGTATTAAGTTTTGTAAACTGGATCATTCATGACATTAAATTTGTACTTATGTTTATGATAGTGTGCTGAGTTTATTTGTTAGGTTTAAGTAACGTCGTCTTGGAAACCTTATGGCAATTGTGTAAATTAAATATCTTAAAAAAAAAATTGTTCGGTTAATTTCATTCTTTACACTTTGTGTTAACGGTAACCAAGGCGGGGTGTTACAACAACTATGTGTTTGGATAGTCCAGTGAAGGTTTGTTAGTATATTTCATCAAAAATGGTTATGATTTTATGAATTGGTCAAAAAATGACGATCCAAGTTACAACTTGAACCTTTGACTTGGTTTGAAGGATTGGTTGGGATCCTCGAAATATGGATATGAAGTGGTGTGTAGGTAGCCATGCATGTTTAAATTGTGAGCATAATTACATTGGACATTGGCATAGGGTATGTAGGCATGCCTGTGGTGAAGGATGCTATAGGATCCAAGTCTATAGGGGAGGGTCAGGGGGTGTGAGAAATTGATTGTTTTATCGCTTGGTAAGTTGCAACTATATATGGTTGGATAGTCCAGTGAATGTTTGTTAGTATATTTCTTCAAAAATAGTTATGATTTTATGAATTGTTCTAAAAATGATCATTATTCTCTTGGAAAAAGGAGTGAACCAAGTTACAATTTGAACTTTTGACTTGGTTTGAAGGATTGATTGGGATCCTCAAAATATGGATATAAAGTGGTGTGTAGGTAGCATGAGAGATTAAATTGTGAGGACTACATTGGAATTTTACCCAAGAAATTGGGGTGTGAGAAATTGGTTGTTTTACCCCTTGTAAGTTGCAACTATATGTGTTTGGATTGCCTTGTGAAGCTTTGTTAGTATATTTCATCAAAAATTGTAATAGCCCCTCTGCACTTCGTCTTGACCAAGAAGCCGTATGTGATTAGGTCTCATAGCTTAATTGGAGTGTAGTTTGTAACTATCACATCTTAATGGCACAAACTAGAATGATGCTAAAAATAGATTTGAGACGACAAATGTCATCAACAATTTCATGTAGGATAGCGGGAGTATTAGGTGCGAAAGAAAATCTCTCACTAAGTAGTCCAGTATTGTTGGATTAAATACTATGCGATAAATAAATATAAAATAATAATAAAAAAAGGTAATCATTGAGTTTAAAATTAGAACACATCTAGTTCAATTAATAAAATAAAAATAGATAATTAAGTTTGGCAGGCGTTAGTGGTCATTAATAGCAATTAACGGAAGCATGGTTGCATGTGCCTCCACTTGGATGGACCATTCTCATTGTTATCACGTCATGCAAACTAATTTTAGAATATATCCCCTCTTGTAACCGTTTCTTAAAAAAATCCAGACTCTTTGATGGTTAGGAGGCTCGGCATGCAGAGGGCATCTTTTCTTGGCATTTTTGTAGCCACTAACATGAGTTCAAAAGAAGAGGGATTGCAATCTAAAAAAAAATTAAAAAAAATGGTTAATTAAATGCCTCTTAACGGCCACTATAAGTCGTGTCTTGGGGAGAAAAATAGAAGGGTTTGAAGGGGAGGTCGGGGGAGAATTCTCCGCTCCTATTCCCTATCATGTCGTTTGGTATTGTTTTCGGGGATTCTTATCCATTCTCGTCTGTATCGTTAGATTTTTCTACCTGGATTGTCTTCACAAGGTAGAAGGTCAATTCCCTGTTATCGAATACATCAATATCATTTTCTTTTTTGAAGATTGCAGATTTTAGAGTAGTGGTCGACATGCATTTGAGCATACTTTCATTCAGTGTGGTGGCATGATGTTATTTCTTTGAGCCGTGGTTACTGTCTGAGGTCGTGGGAATGGTACAAGGGATGAGATAACTTGTTGGGTGTATGAACCTAGCTGATGCAATTTCATGAGAATAGGCGCCTGAGATGCTAATTACTGACCCTCTTCCCACTGTCGTTTGGTTCATGCTGGGCGTGGAACTTCGCAAGTCTGTGATACACTGAGGCGAATAGACAATTGGAAGGAAAGTCTGGTGCTAGTAGCCATGTGGAAGGAAATCAAAGAGGTTTGGGTGCACGTGAAGAGTCATCCCATTCACAAGTTTCTTTTTACTTTGGCCGAGGTCACGGAAAGAGGAGCGTAAATTTCCAGGTATGCATTGATTTAGGACTTGAAAGTTTTGGGAAGCTGCCTACCTCGCTAGTTTATGTTGAATAGACTCAAATCATTAAACTCTTTTCTGAAATCTTTGAGTGAATGATACGAATAGGGAGTTTCCTTAAAATCTATAGATTCATTGATTTTATTTTTATTTGTCCTTTACTATGGTTTCATGGAAGTCTCTAATCCATATTGAACTTATTCTATGTAACAACGTTTTCATTCCCTTTTTACTGTGGTTTCATTTCTAAGTTTTATATTTATTTCGGTATTCTTCAGATCCATTCAATGGTTAATGATGGCACCCGATGTTGGTGATGAGAGTTACATTTTAATCATTTCATTTGGATTCTAATGGATCGATTGTTTGCAGCATATCTTTGTGCTATGCTTATTATTCTTCTCCAAGGGATTCAATGTTTTATACTTAAGGGTTTCGTTTTCATTCTTTGATGCCTCTAGCTGTGATACCAACCTACGTATTATCCTTGGGGCTTGTGTTGGTTCTTAGAATTGCACATTCTTTATGTTTGGCAATTTGTTTATACCCGTAGTGCTTCCTTCCCTGAGTCTAATACTCATACTGGTGATGGTGTATTCCTATTTTGGTCAGTTGTTACATCAGTTGGTATAAATGATGCATCTCCCAAATTGAACAGGGTGCCCTCTCTTCCGTTCTGCGGTCTAGCCGCCACAGTTTATATTAAGGAGTAGGTTGTATGCTCGTTGAATTTCTTGCAGTTTAGAGAACCCTTCCAAATTCTTTTGGTAAATCTTGTCACGTCTGCAACACGTGAAAATAGAATGTTGTTGAGGGCTAAATAATTCCTCTGAATTCACTGACAATCTATCGCAGTTGTAACACTTGGAAATAATGATAACAATGCAAGTGGATGGCGATATTTCCAAAATTCCAATATTCATTTTCTAAAATATATACTTGACAACCTATCACAGTTACAACATTTAGAGTTGAGGTATTGTACAAAATTAAATAGCCTCTCTGAAACCATTGGCAACCCGTCACAGCTGCAACTTTTAGACTACAAAGGAGTAGTAAATCAAATAATCACCCTGATTTCATTGTCAACCTGTTTGGGCCATAGCACTTGAACATAATAGGAAGGTTTATTCGTTTTCTTCTTTATATGCAATACCAAGTAAATTGTTGAGATCGTTGTGTTCTGATAAGGAGGCATGTGCAAACGTTTTAGAGTGGAACATATGTCACAACATTGTTTATATCCCATAGGAAATAAATGTTGTGTTGCTGGAAATACTCAACCTATATTCATATATGATCCTTAGGCACCACCGGTTTAGGGTGTCCCCAAGATAGCCAGCACGAGCATGGAGGTCAACCGCGTGCACCTAATGATCAATTATAAGGATTTTGTCAATAACTTAATAACTTCATTGCTTAATGTGAGACGTTTGATCAATGTAGGTCATATTTTGTTTTATTTCAGTCTACACCGAGCTTCACCATGGATTAAACATTTTGATTCTATTATTAACTCATTTCTCATATCTGACTGCGCATGTTCCTCTTATCAAAGGGTGTCTTTTACAACGTTTATCCATCTGAAAATAGTAGTAATATGCTCTTAAGTTCTTAAGTCTTAAATCATCTCGACCTGGCCTCATGTGGCTTTTTGGCATCACCAATACTCTCCACAAAAGTAACACATCTACTCAAATGGAAGAAATGGTTCACATATCTCAAAATAATTTTTCTTACGACAAACTTGGAAAAGATTATGATTACTTTTGAGCTAGGTAGTAATATTTTTAAATGGTTTTAAGTCATGACTTTTGTTATTGACATAAAGAGTGTAAATTTATTAGAGGGGTATTTATATCAACATAGGGAAATTAGTTCTTTCTTAGAGGAAATTAATATGTCTTCTTAGTTGAGTCTAATACCATTATTTAAGAATTACGACTTGAGATTTAATGGGTTTGTTTTACCTTTATATATATATAAGGTTCTTTGTTAAGAATGCTTATAAAAGGATTTAGGGAATATTGTTGGAAGTTAGGATTATATGATAGATTTTGCATTTAGAAATCAAATACTCTCTCTCTTAGCATCTAGTTGACCACTATTTGGAAATGTAGAACATGAGCATACTTTAAATTATAGAGATTGAATAGTTAATTTATTGGAGTTATGCATTGGAAAGTTTATTGTTGAAAGAGTAATTTAATAGTGCATAGTATATTTGATATAATAGGGTATTTTTATTCCAAAGTCGAAGTTTGAAATTTAGAAGCGAAACTCTATATCTTAGGAACATTGAAAGCCAAGTTAGGAATATCTAACCTCTTATACCACATTCATGTACCTATGAGTGTTTATTAAAGATGGTTATTTAGTGTATTCTTGTGGTGAATTTTGTAACCTTGGAGTTTATGATGAATATTTTTATGGAGGTTGTTTTTGGCTTGAATTTGATGTTGATTTTGAGATCAAGTTTTGTTGCCACCTTGTTTACAAACCCTTGTTTTAGTGATTTATCAGCCTTCTAGAGAAAGGGAAAGAAAAGTGTTGCTTTATTATTGGCCTTTACTTTTTGTTCTTTGTGAACTATGGTTCGTATGATCTATTTGATGTTTGGGTTTAGCCTTGCACTTAAAAATAGTTTCGTTATGAGGATTTTGTGTAGGATGGTGTATGCTTTGCTTAATGAAATTTATCTTGTGACTTTATATGTTGTGCATGGGGGCTTACCCTGATAGTGTCTTTTGAGTTTTGTTGTTTAAAATGGGAGTGGCTTTCAATGGGGGCCGAGACTCGGAAGTGGTCTCAGGGTAACTCATTGGAAGTTTATTAATCAAGAGAAAACATTAATATTTAATTAGGGGTTTTTGGATAGAATCACACATTAACAAGATATAAAGTGAATGCCTCACTCATGACTCAAGTGCTTGTATGGGTTTGAGATGAGTTGAGAAGGCCTGGAATGGAAAAATCATTGTCTTGTCCTTATGAAAGATAATTGATGCCTCATTGGATTGCATGCGGGGCCGGGTTTTGTAAAAGGTCACCAGGGTAACCCAAGTTGGGGGCCGGGGCCTAGGAAGATTCGCCAGGGTAACCCATGCAACATTGCGATGACACTCTTCCTTTAACAACCATATATGCTTTGATTCCCTCTATGTTATTCTTGGGCCTCTGGAAGCACATGTTGGCATATGTATGTTGATGCTTTATTGGTTATTCCTTATGTTGGGCACATCTTGTGTTGGTTATATTTTGTGTTGAAGATTGTCTTATTTTATTGTGGATCTTGTTGTGAAGTCTTGTATCCTTGTTTTGTATGATGCTTGGGTTGGGATTCCTTCTTGTCATCTCTTAGCACGGGGGGTGGGCCTTCAGGTCCACGTGGTTGGGTGGAACGTGCTATGCACCCCATTGGGTCCCCAGTCGTCGATCGAGAAGTGCGAAATTGTACCTTTCAGTGACTCCTGAGATGATCCAGAATTGGATCCAGTATTGCAATTTTGTACTCCTTCATTTCAAATGTATCATTCTATTTTGTTGTACCTTCCCCATTCATGTTGGGAAGCGACATTGTAATATTGTAACCCTTGATTAATGTATTAACCATGTTCATGTTATCTTATGATTACTGGTGTATACTTACCATCCATGTGATGTAATGATGTTGTGAAAAGTAATGCAGTCTTGTAAACCCGAGGGATTTGTTATATGTAGTTCATGTTTAGTTTTCATTTCATGTGAGATATGATTGTTATGATGTATGTTAGTACTTTAAAAAAAAAAAAATTGGTACCATAAATGCTAGATGTAATGTATCCTTTGGGGTTGCTTGGCGGGGCATTACAAAAATGGTTATGACATTATTGAGTTTTCAAGTAATGACATTGGTTGTGTTGGAAACAAAAGGGGATGAAGTGATGCAGGAGCATCTTGGGTGTTAGAGCGATCTTGCATCAACCGAAAAAATGTTTTTTCTTTTCAATAAGGGCTAAATTTGGCAAGTTAGTATTTTTAGTAAGTCTATATTTATGTACGTGTTGAGAGACGTTGTTGAAGGTCTACAATATGTCTTATGCTCTCTCTTGATGTTCCTGGTGAAGCATGTGTTTCTGAAAGAAATTTTTGGCCCCCTTGCAAGTTGCTCAAGTGGCAATATGGTAGAAAAGTTGTACATGATGGTAGGACAAATACTTAGAGTAAAAAGAAAGGTGGAAAAGGATAATTTTGAACCCAACAAGGGATAAAGAGGAGGAATTGGAAAGTAGTCCAAGTGTTTGTTTAATCTGTTAAATTTAGTGATCAGATTTAAGTGCACAAAAAAATAATTCAAATTAGATGCAAAGACACAACAAATACCTTGGGAAAACCCTCCTCTTGAGGGAGAAAAAACCAACAACAATATATCACTTATATATTGAATTGTCACAAAAATGATCTCCTTACAAGAGGCCGATATGCATGCCCAAAAATATGCACCAAAGAGTGATGCAACACAAAACTATAATGCTGATAGAACTCAGCCTCAAACAATATGCTCTCCTATAGAATTCGCTTTCACTTCTAGATAATTCACACTTAGACTTCAATGGATAATATGGAACTGAACTTGAATTTTGATGATGAACAATGAGAATACCATTGAATGTAAATACAAACTAGAGGAGAGGACGTGACTCTTCCAAGCACCATGTAGGCCAACATTGAGAAGACGTCTCTCTTGAAATTCGCGCCTCTTGAATCAAGGTCGGCCTTGTTAGAAAATCGTCTCTTCATTATTAAATTGTTTGCTTAACAAACAGAAGTGTGTTTAGAAATCATGCCTCTTGAGTCTTAATAAATTAAATAGCATGGAGCTATTATTTAATTTATTGCAAATAAGATCGCTGGAAGAATACTTTTGATGCTGCATGTTAACATCAACACTCCCTCTCAGCTAGGGAGTATACTTCCAGCTGCACAGGACATATCAGCTCATTGCGATGTCTACCACTATGGCTACAACCATAAGTGAAAAGAAGAATATCACCTCATCATGATGTCTACCACTATGGCTACAACCATAAGTGAAAAGAAGAATATCCCCTCATCGTGATATTAGATATCGCCTCAACATGATATCAACCATAATGGCTACAACCATACTATGGTGTGTACAAGTGTTCATCACTTGCATGATGTTGTCACCTCAACATGACTTTCACCATGGCTCTCCCAAAGGGTGAAACACAAGTACAAAATGTTGTCATGGAGTCACACACATGACATCCAACATGACTCTCTCAGAGGGTGGAAACAAGGGATTTCACCTCAAATCTCAAAGAGAAATGCATTAACAAGGGATTTCACCTCGAACTTCTCTCACAGAGAAGAACTCATTAAACAAGGGATTTCACCTCAAACTTCTCTCGTAGAGAAGAACTCATTAAACAAGGGATTTCACCTCGAACTTCTCTCACAAAGAACTCATTAACAGGCTCACTGATACTGAGACTCTTTCTCAGTTAAGGCTGGATTCTCCACCATACCAAGCTTATCTCAAAAGTACACAAACTTGATTCTGGAGAGAGGCTTGGTGAGAATGTCTACCGTCTACTCATCTGTGCTGATATACTTCAAATGTATAGCCTTTTGTAGTACCATATCTCTAATATAGTGGTACTTGATCTCAACATGTTTGGTTCTGTCATGAAACACAGGATTGAAAAAAAGCTTCACACAACTCTGATTATCACAATGAATGATAGTAGGCTCCATTGATTGTCCAAACAATCCTGCAAGGAGCTTATGAAGCCACACTATTTCTCGAGCTGCCATACAAGCTGCAATATTCTCTGCCTCTGCTGTACTCAATGCTACAGATGACTGCTTCCTGCTGCACCAAGATATCATAGCAGAACCCAAATTGAAGCAACAACCAGAGGTGCTCTTCTTATCTGTGACACACCCTGCCCAATTAGAATCAGTATAACCATGTGACTCCAAGTCTGCATCTGAAGAATACCTCAACCCATATCCAACTGTGCCACACAAGTATCTCAGGATATGTTTAGCTGCAACAAGATGTATCTGTCTTGACTCACACATGAACTGGCTAAGTGCACTCATTGCATAACAAATATCAAGTTTAGTGTTAACTAGATACATCAAGGACCCAATCAGCTATCTATACAATGTAGGATCCACCAAGTCTGAACTAGCTACGGTCTCCTTCAATTTATGTAGGTTGGTCTCCATAGGTGTAGACATGGATTTGCAATCCATCATACCAAATCTCTTAAGTATATCAATGGTGTACTTTCCTTGACTTAGAATCATCTCATCTGGTTTTTGCCAAACTTCTAAGCGAAGGAAGTAATGCATGAGCCCAAGGTCCTTCATCTCAAATTCAGAAGTTAACTCCTTGCACTCGAGAATTAGGTGATCTTCTCCAGTAAGAATCAAGTCATCAACATATAAGACCAAAATTAATTCATCACCATTGATTACCTTGAAGTAGAGATTTGAGTCGGCATCATTCTTCAAGAAGCCCAAACTTGACAAGTACCGATCAATCCTTTCGTACCATGCACGAGAGCCTACTTAAGACCATACAAGGCCTTCTTCAGCTTGCAAACATGTGACTCCTTCCCATGAACCTCAAATCCATTAGGTTGCTCGATATAAACTTCTTCCTCAATCACTCCATTGAGAAAAGCTATCTTCACATCCATTTGATGAATCTTCTATCCTCTAGATGCAACAATGGCAATGATGGTTCTGACATAAGTATAGCGAGCAATATGAGCAAATGTTTATGCAAATGTTTCTTCATAATCAACTCCCTCTTTCTATGAAAACCCACAAGCCACGAATCTTGCCTTGTACTTCTCAATGCTCCCATCTACAACATGCTTGATTTTGAAGAGCCATTTCGAAGATACCACTGATTTTCCCTCGAGTCTAGGAACAATTTCCCAAACATTGTTCTTGAGAATTGACTGATACTCTTCTGCCATAGCATCTTTCCAAACTTGCTGACTAGATGCTTCCTCAACACTGGAATGCTCAGAATCAATAATTTGACTCATCAAGACAACATAACTAGAAAACTTATGTGGCCTTTTACTTTCTCTAAATGTGCCTCTAGGAGTTGCAAAGCTTTCAACCTCTTACATAGTACGCCTAGCCCATAGAGGTCTCTTTCTCCCAATATCAATGTCAATAGGCCCATCAGTAGGTTCCATGGGTTCAACAGGATAAATATCTTCTTTCGGTTCTGAAGTCTCCTTCTGGATCTCAGGAGTATGGTCAACTTCGATATCCTGAGGAGACTCCTCATTATCGATCTCCATATGAATGCCCTTGGATCTCCTGAATGCAACATCTTCCTCAAATGTGACATCCCTACTGATCTCGATCAACTTCTGTCCTGGAATGTATATTCTATAGGCTTTTAATGTCTCACAGTAGCCCACAAATATTCCCTTCTTTCCAGAAGGCTCCAACTTAGTCCTCTTTTCCTTTGGAACATGTACATAAACAAGACATCCAAAGATCCTCAAATGACTGACTTTAGGCTTCTTCCTTGTAAAGGCTTCTTCTGGAGTCATATTCTCCAAGACCTTGTGAGGACTTTTGTTCTGAACATATACAACTGTCCTGGAAGCTTCTGCCCATAAGAAGGTTTGCAAATCTTGGTCATGGATCATGGCTTTTGCTGCTTCCATGATCGTCCTGTTCTTCCTTTCTGCAACACCATTCTATTGAGGATTATATGGAACATAGAACTCCCTCTTGATCCCTGTTTCAACACAAAAATTTTTGAAAACTGCCAGAGGTGTATTCTCCACCATTATCAGATCTGAGGACCTTAATTCTTTTACCATAAAGATTCTCTACCAAGGCTTTAAATTCCTTAAACCTTCGTAACACTTCCTCAGACTCTCTAGTTTTCAAAAAGTAAATCCAAGTCTTCCTAGAGTGGTCATCAATAAAAAGAACATAATACAAGAATCCACTTGAAGACGGAACAAAAATAGGACCACATAAATCAGAATGAATGAGATCTAAAATACCCTTAGATCTATTTTCTCTACTATGAAAAGGGGCTTTTATATTCTTACCCAAAGTGCAACCCTTGCAAGTACCTTCGTGCTCCTGGTTGAACTTCGGAAGGCCTGAGACCATCTTCTCCATGATAGGTAAGGTTTAGAAGTGTAGGTGAGCCAATCTCCGATGCCAAAGATCACATAGACTTGAAGAGTCATGGACCAACGCTTGAAGAGGACGCGTTCAAAGCCTGTAAAGACTTCCATGTCTAACTCCAATTACTTGAGCATCCTTGAAGCTAGAATTCTCCATCCACACAAGTACTTTTCCTTTTGAGAAGGCAACTTGATATCCTTTATCTTTTAGGGCTGAAATTGAAATGAGATTGCGCTTGATTCCTAGAACATAAAGAACATTACTCAACTGAAGTGTGATGCCGGAATCCAAATGAAGTGTAGAGGTCCTAATCCCTTTCCCGAAGTAGCTTGCATCATATTTGATAATGACTTGTTTGGAAGACTCTTTCTCCACCAAGCTTGATAAGTGCTCCTTGAAACCCGTGATGTGTCGTGAAGAACCACTAACGATTAGCCAAGTGTTGGTGTCGAGGGGTGTACTGCTTGACAATGCTGAGTAGAACAAGTATTCACATGAATCCTTCTGCGGAGAAGCATCATCAACATTTGCAACGGTGACTTGTTGCTTAGGTCTAGTTGGACAATGCTTAGCAAAGTGGCCAAACTTATCACACCTAAAGCATTGGATCTTAGACAAGTCTCTCTTTTTCTTGGAAGGGGGAGCACCATTATTTTCCTTATCTCGATTCCTCTTGAAGAATCCCTTTCCATCTTTTACCTTCTTCGAGGCTTGGAAGGTGAGAACATGAATATCTTCATTAGACAGACTTTGACCAACGACTCTAGCCACCAATCTTGACTCTTCTTGAATGCAATCGGCCCTCAAGCGATCAAACTTCAGAAGTTTGGATCTTGCACTGATCCCTTGAATGTAGGACTCCCATGATAATGGAAGACCATTGAGAGCAAGCTTCATTAGATCTTGATCATCAACCACATGACCAATTGTAGAGAGCTAATCTCTCAACTCCAAGATCCTCATGAAGTGGGCAATCACTGTTTCTCCTTTAGCCATCTTCACATGGTGTAGTTGTTGCTTTAGTGCAAGAGCTCAACTGGTGCTGTTGATTTCGTACATCTCTTCTAATGTCTTGAACATCTCCCTTGTAGTCTTCAACTTGGAGATAATTGGAACAATATGGTCTTTGACGGAATCAACCAACAACTTCTTCACCTTGATGTCTTTCTTCCTCCATTGCAGCTTCTCTTCTTCCTCTTCTAGTTCGAGAACTTTGGTCTCCTCAAACTCAGCCAAGTCATTCTCTTCCAATGTGAGCATGATCCTAAACCTCCATGATGTATAGGTGGATGCTCCCTCGAGTCTATCCTCGATTTTCAATTCGTTCACCATCTTGATTGAGTTAGAGATAGACAAAGAATTATGATGAAGAGAATAGAGTATCGCTGTAGTATCAAATCCGATCACGATCTCCTCAAACTGGCTCTGATACCATGTTAAATTTAGTGATCAAATTTAAGTGCATAGAAAATTAATTCAAATCGGATACAAAGACACAACAGATACCCTAGGAAAACCCTCCTCTTGAGGGAGAAAAACCCAACAACAATATATCACTTATATATTGAATTGTCACAAAAATGATCTCCTTTCAAGAGGCTGATATGCAAGCCCAAAAATATGCACCAAAGAGTGATGCAACACAAAACTATAATGTTGATAGAACTCAGCCTCAAACAATATGCTCTCCTATAGAATTCACTTTCACTTCTAGATAATTCGCACTTAGACTTCAATGGATAATATGGAACTGAACTTGAATCTTGATGATGAACAATGAGAATGCCATCGAATATAAATACAAACTAGAGGAGAGGACATGACTCTTTCAAGCACCATGTCAGCCAGCATCAAGAAGACGTCTCTCTTGAAATTTGCGCCTCTTGAATCAAGGTCAGCCTTGTTAGAAAATTGTATCTCTTCATTATTAAATTGTTTGCTTAACAAATAGAAGTGTCTTTAGAAATCGTGCCTCTTGAGTCTTAATAAATGAAATGGCATGGAGCTATTATTTAATTTATTGCAAATAAGGAGATCGCTGGAAGAATACTTTTGACGTTGCATGTTAACATCAACATAATTCTAGAAGACATTTGTTGAAGGAGATGAAGAAGGATAAGGAATGCTTTTTATTTCATTAAGAAGCCTACAAAACTCGGGAAAGTAGAAAGGAGTGAAGAACTTCCAATGGAAAGTTGAGAAAATTTGGATGAATATGTAGACATAGTGATGAATAAATTCCTAGATGGATTGCCAGCTTGGAAAAGTAGAAGTCATTGTATGGATTTGATATTCAAGGCTAGTTTGCTAAATAAAGCACAATGTATAGTGACACCCATTGAAAATAAAGAGATAAATAAACAAGTGTTGGAGCTATCGTACGAGGGCCCGATTAGGGAAAGTTTGATCCTATGTGTTGTACCACCTGCATTAATGCCTAAGAAGGACAGAGAATGGAAAATGTGTATAGATTCAAGAGCTATAAACAAGATAACTATATTAAATTATAGATTTCCATTACCCGAAATTGATGGCATGATGGATCATTTGAGTGGAGCCAAGTACTTCACTAAAATGGATTTGAAGAGTGGATATTGTCAGATAAGGATCATGGAAGGAGATGAATGGAAACTATCATTCAAGACAAAGGATGGTTTGTATGAGTGGTTGGTACCGCCTTTTGGATTGAGAAATGCACCCAACACATATACGAGGTTGGTGAATGGAGTGTTGAAGTCATTGCTTGGCAAGTTTGTAATTGTATGTTTGGATGATATTTTGACCTTTAGTAAAACAAAAGAGGAACCTCTTTTGCATGCTATGGAAATTTCAGTAAGATTGAAGGAATTGAATTTGGTAGTGGATTTTTTTAAAATGAAGTTTTATGGAGTTGGTGTATTTAGGGTTTTTTGTTTGTATAGAAGGATTGGTAGTGGACCTAGAAAAGGTCAAGGCAATTGTCGATTGGCCCTCACCAAGGAGTATTTTTGGCAGGAGAAGTTTTCATAGAATAACAAGCATCTATAAAAAGTTGAAGGAATTCAAATGGGCAATTGTGAAAGATAAAAAAATTCAATGATGGAAAGAAAAGGTTACTAAACAACCAGTTTTAGAATTGTCCAATTTTGATAAAGCACTCTAGGTAGATTGCGATTCAAGTGGAACAACAATTGGAGGAGTTTTGAGTCGAGAAGGAAAGTTGATTAGTTATTTGAGTGAGAAGTTGAATGAAAAAGAAAGAAAATATTTTGTTCATGACAATGAATTTTTTGCAATTGTGCAACTGTAAGTATTTTGAATTAAACATAAAATATTATTAGTTTGATATTTATTAGATGAAAATATTATTTCATCTAAATAATAATAACTTATAATTTTTTTAATAACTTATATTTGTATTTAAATGATCTATAAATCTATTTTAAATTTTATCTATAAATCTAAATTTAGATACATTTTATTTATTTATATCTAAAGAACTAATTTAATGTCATAACTTTATTTTACATAACATTTATGTATATAGATAAAAATTCAAAATAATACCTATTTTAATAACTTTACTGAATGATAAATATATAGATAAAATAAAGTTTAAAAAAATTATATGAATAAGTGAAATAAATATAAACAAATTATTATAAAAAATTATAAAAAATTATTTAAATAAATTATAAAAAATTATTTAAATAAATTATAATAAATTATTTAAATAAATTATAATAAATTATTTAAATATGTTCTATTTAAATAAGTTAAAATAAATTAATTAAATTTTACATAGATTACAGTAATGCCATTCAAATTTTTCTAACATTAATTTTTGTTTGGTTGTACCAGATTGACGAGATTGACATTAATTTATATATCATTTATTATATTTTTTTAATACTAAATTTTGTTAAAATTTAATTTATTTGGCCAATATCTTAACATTAATTTATATATCATTTATTATATTTTTTTTATACTAAATTTTGTAAAAATTCAATTTATTTGACCAAAATCTATTCATCGTTTTCCACTACTTGTTTTCAAGTACATTATTTCCCACAAAGATTTTATTTTTCCCTGATTACTTCTATTTACAAAATACTACATTAATTTAAAAATATTGTATTTAATTTTTTTATAGAATAATTATATTATTCTATAAAATAATAGCATTCATTTATTAGAGAGGTGAGGGTTTGTTTTTAATCTTTTTGTTTTCTTATTTAATTAATTTAAAACATAATATCTATTTTTATTGTTATATAACAAATATTTTATATTTTATAATAATAATAATAAATAATTAAAATTTTATAAACAATTAAATAATAAATAAGCTTTAAATATTTAGCATATTCAATTATTATGTTCTTAAAATACATTTATAATTTTATATGATATAAAATTTATATATGTTATATAATAATAAATAAATAGTATACTATTATATAATATTATATTACATTTTAAATACTACATTATTTATATATTTAAATTTGTATTTATATAATTTTATGTAAAAAATAATAATTAAAATTTAATATACAATTAAATAATAAATAAGCTTTCAATATTTAGCATTTTTAATTATTAAATTCTTAAAATACATTTACAATTTTATATTATATAAAATTTATATATGCTAATTAATAATAAATAAACAATATACTATTATATAATATTATATTACATTTTAAATGCTACATTATTTATATATTTAAATTAGCATTTATATTACTTTATATAACATTATTTATATATTTAATTTATAATGTTTATTATATTTTAATTTATATTATACAATAGTATATTAAATAATTATATATTTCTTTTATTATAGTATTTATATATCATTTATTATATTTATTTTAATACTTTATATTATATTGTAGCATTTTATATATTTATTCCATATAATTTATTATGTTTATATTTTAATATTAATTTTAAATCATATATATATATATATATATATATTTTATATACTATATTTTATATTACACGATATACTATGTAAATAATAAAGATATATAAATACTATTATATAATATATATTATGCTATTCTATTTTTTATTGATTGGTATTAGGTATTACACAAATATATGCAAGCAAAATATACCATATGTTTGTCTACTTAATCTTCCACACTCTTGTCCATTTTATGAAAACTTAGGCCATGTCAAGAAATGTGACATATGTACCCTTTTCCTTTGATAGTTTAAATTCACTCCAACATTGGAATATACATGATACTTTTGCATGTTCATGTAGTGCCCCTCTAGTTGCTACTATGAGTTCTGATTTGTTTATATTGTTAGACAATACCTTTACTATGATAGACCCTGATATCTTGTTATAGTTTTATGATCGCTGACATTGGAGCGATAATGGTGTTATATTTTGATGTGATGATACACTATATGGATGTTTATGTTTTATGTTATGCTTTTGATTAGCATAGTTGTTAATATTGATATATGTTTATCTGTTGATTAATGATGCTTTAATTTCGTCAGTCTTGATGTGACTGTATTGGTGAAGGGGACGAGATTACATCACTCGCTTGCGAGCGCCTTGTGATTCTGCGATTTCTCTTCACGGTGTGTCTGCTATGTTATATGCATGTTCGACACTCGTCTTGTTTTGCAAGATTGCAGGTACAAGACATCCTCTCCACCTGACTTCACAGGTCTGAGCGTGTCCACTTTCCCAACGATTATGTTGATAGGGAGATAGTAACAAAGTGGCCTTGTCAAACCACAAACCCTGTCATAGTGTGTCGTTAGTTTGTGTCTTGTTTATTGTTGAGTCATGTTGTCTTTGATGTTTTGATAATTTATTATCAGTGAGAATTATATGTGGAAATTAATGTTTAAGTGGTTGTAAATGTTAATTTATGTATTTTAGATTAAAATTGTTATTTAATTTTATTCAATTGGTAAGGTAATCAAAATCTATCTTATTAAATGGATAAACTAATTAATTAAATTAAAGTTGATTAAATAAATTAAATAATTAAAGTTGTTATGTAAAGTGCATAGATTAAGTGATTTAAATTTATTTGGAAATTAAATTGTGTTTTAAATTATTTAAAAGCAAAAATAGGTATTTGATCGAATAAGAGGAAATAACTATGGTGGTTGAAAGAGATATTTTTGAATTTTGACTAAGTGTTGAGAAAATTAATGGGGGGATTTGATGGAAAAAGAGGATATTTTTTAGAAAAATTTGGTTGTTAAAATGGAGGAAGATTTGGCTCTATAATTTTTACATTTGGTCTGGAAGTGGATATTTTGGAAGAGGTTCTAGAAGATTGGATTTTGCAAGGAAGCTCAACTTCAATTTTCATTCCTACAAGCTTAAAAAAAAAAGGTTCTTTTGTTGCTTTGAGTTTTTTTTTTGTGGTTTGGAAAGAAGATTTGTTAAATTTTGTGAAATTGAAAGATTAGAGGATCTATGGATTTTATAGAGGTATTGATTTTAAGTTTTTAAAGGATTGCTGTGAATTTTTGAAAACTTATGTAGAAAAATCAAGAAAAACCTTAGAATCCTTTGTAGGGAAACAAATTTTAACAGTAGAAAATTGAAAGAGAAAACAATAGAAAATTTTGTGAATCTCCGTAATTAGATTTGAGATCTTTTTAAATAAAAAGGGGTAAAAACTTTATTGAAATTTAGAAAAGAGCATTGCAACAAAGCAAAGGGCCTAAACCCCAGGAAAGGAAAGATACAATAAAACAAAGCAAGAACCAACATCATCCATCACCAATCCCATTGCCATCCTCTGCAAAAATCCTATCCAAATCATGGCAAAGCTCTTGGGAAATCTGATCCCACCCCTCAATCCTCCAACCATCAAGATGCTCCAAAGCCCATTTTGCCAGGAAATTTGCTGCCTTATTCCACTCCCTTGGAAGATGGACAAAAGAAACATCCTCCATCAAGGAACTAATTTGCAAAATCTGTTGCACCATCCTAGCTAACTACCAACTGGCATCAACCACCTTCCGATCATTAAGCAAATTAACCAAATCCTGTGAGTCAGACTCACGGATAACCTTTTCTCCACCCAAAAGCATAAGCCCCTTCAAGAGCGGAGAATATTGCCAGACTTTCCATAAGGTTGACAGTCTGCATCCCCTCATAAATAGAGAAGAAGAAAACCACCGTTCCTGAAGAATCTCTACCAACTCCACCAATTCTAGCAGGCCCAAGATTTCATTTTGAGGAACCATCAGTATTAATCTTTAGAATTCCAATAGGAGGGGGAAGCCATTTACCCACTCTCATGGCTTTCTTTTTTGCTCGCCTTCCCTTTCGGACACAAGCTGAAGCCAAAGACAACTCCTAAAGTCCCAAACTCTCCACCTTCTCAGCATCCTCTTTCTCCAAGGGATACACCACCTCACACTTCGCTTCCACTATCTCCCAAACTAGACCCATAATTCTTTGCCAAATTTGTTGAATAACCAACTTTTCACCTTGGAAGATTCTATGATTTCACTCCAGCCAAATCTACCAAAGAAGGAAAGTAGGCCCCACATACCACACGTCTTGTAAGAAAGATGCCGTGGTAGGAGGTCTGCCCAGACTATGCCAGAAATCCACCAGAGAGGAAGCATGAACACAAGGAATTCTCCAAAATTCCCATTACAAATGCCACAGCCTCAAAGTAAAGGGGCAATGAAAAAACAAGTGAGCAGAATCCTCCTCCCCATCCCGACACAAAACACACATGGATGGTCCCTGAAATCCCCTCTTCTGAATATTGTCCTAGGTCAAACACTTGTTCCAGGCCAAAGTCCAAATGAAGCAGTTACACTTGGGCCAAGAAAACTTATTCCAAACTCTCTTCCACCATTGAACCTCCACCCCGTCCAACTTGTGAGATAAAAGCACTTGATAACCAGAGGAAACAATATAAACACCCTTAGGGTTGGGAGACCAAGATAAAACATCTCCATCCATAAGGGAACTACAACTCCTGCTAGAAAGGATGCTTCACAATTCCGCGCACTCCTCCTCCATACCAACCACATGCCACTCCTCAAGATTCTTCCACCTAGCCATCATCAACTAACCATGAGAAGACATAGACTTAAAGTCTCTCACCTTGTCCCAACCAGCCTCGATGAATCTTTGACAAAGGGGAAATAGGTTAGGAAACTGGAAAACAATGGGAGGAAAACCATCCCAAGAATCCGACCAAAATAAGCTATCCTTAACAAGAGCAACCCCTTTCTTGAGCTTACCCCAAATCACCGATCCTTTCCCCACTAGGGGATAGCAGGGAATATCCATCTGAGGGATCCCCAGAAAATATTTATGAAGTAAAATCTTGGCCTAGATCTAATCCTACTCCACACACCACCTACAGTATAGTTTGGTAGCAAGCGTATCCCTAGACAAAGATGACTGCCTTAATCCAAGACCGCCATATTTCCTCGGGCTACACACAAGCTCCCATCTAACCAAGCTCCATTTGGATGACGATAAGTTAGCTGCCCATAAAAATTGTCTAGCTAAAGCATCAAGTTCCCGAAGAAAACCAACTGGGGCCACCTGGAGCATACATTTGTAAATGGGGAGAGTTTGAACCACATATTTGATCAACTGAACTTGACCAACAAAGGACAACCATCTATGGGTCCAATGGTTAACCTTTGTCTGAAACTTTTCCAGAATATTCTGCCATGATTCCCTCGACATCCTTTTGATAGAAATAGGAATACCAAGATAGATCAAAGGGAGGGACCCAATCTGAAACCTCAAGATATTGGCAATCCTCCTTTGAATTGGACTAGGAGTATTGAAGAAGAAGATGGAAGATTTACCTTCATTAATCATTTGACTTGAGGCAATCAGATAAACATCCAACACCGCACACAAGTTTGTAGCCTCTCTAGTTGTAGCCATACCCATCAGAGCAGTATCATCCACAAACTGCAAATGAGATTGTGGGGGAATATTACCACCCCAACGCCACCCCTGAATGAGACCCATCTCCACATTCCTTCTCAACAACCGACCTAGACCTTCAACAAGGAGCAGAAACAAATACAGAGATAACGGATCGCCCTGACGCAATCCCTGGGAGGCTCCAAAAAGCTCTGAGGGCTCACCATTAATTAAAACGGAGAAGGATACTGAAGTCACACAACTCATGACCCACTGAATCCATTCATCCCCAAAACCAAAAGCACCAAGAATCTTCCAAAGAAAGGACCATCGAACTTTGTCATACGCCTTTTCCATGTCCAACTTGATGAACATTGCCTTATCAATGGAATTAGCAATAGAATGAATGGTCTCCGTAGCTATAACCACCCCATCTAGAATTTGCTTGCCCACAACAAAACCACTCTGCTCCTCGAAGATTAACACTTTAAGCCATTTTTTTAGCCTATCCGCATGTACTTTAGAGATAATTTTGTAAATCACATTACAAAGAGAGATGGGTCTAAATTGGCTTAACTTGTTTGCTCCATCAGATTTGGGGATGAGAGTCAGGAAGGTGGAATTCAAAGCCCGTAACATCTACTTATTCGTCTGAGATTCCTGGACAACTGCCAATACGCCCAGCTTGATAATATCCCAAAATTCTTGAAAGAACTCCATCGGAAAGCCATCAGGGCCAAGAGCTTTCCCTTTCTTCATTTGGAACACCGTTCTCTCGAGCTCTTCTATCGAGATATCACCCATAAGACACTCATTCATCTCCATAGTAACCAAAGAAGGGATGCAAGATAGAACTTGAGCCTCCTCCTCATAAACCCCTTGCAAATCCTCCCTAAATAAGGTAACAAAGTACTACACAGCTTCACACGAAATATCCTTGAAAGAGGAAAGATGTTGACCAGTGTCATTCACCAGAACATAAATTAAATTCCCATGTTGCTTGGCTTTGACCAAATTGAAGAAGGCTGTATTTTTATCTCCCTCTTGAAGCCATTCAATCCTTGCCTTCTATTTCCAATAGACTTCCTCCCACAATTCACACTCCAACACTTTCAATGCCATGGCCTTTTCTTGAAGTAAATTAGCAGTCACACCTTCCTCCCTGATCACTCTTGTAATGCTATCTTGCTCAGCCTGGGCAGCAACCTTTGCATGGAAAATGTTCCCAAAGCACCGCCGATTCCAACACTTAAGTTGATATTTAACAAATTGGAGAAGCTTAGAAAAAGTATACATTGTTGTGCCATAAGCGGGTCTACCCATTCTCCACCATTCAGCCACATAGTCATGAAGAGAGGGCTCACGAAGCCACATAATCTAGAACTTAAAAGGGGGTGACCGAGGCACACAAACTGAAGAAACAACAAGCTTGATAGGCCAATGGTCAGACCCCCTCCAATCCAAAATTTCTGAACTAGAAGACCACAATCCACCAACCCAGAAATAGGAAACCAAGAACCGGTCAAGTCTTTCAGAGATGCAGTTAGCCCCCATCCTTTGATTGTTCCAGGTGAATAGACCATTATTAGGCTTGACATCAACAAGATTCAAAGCATAAATATTATCTTGAAGAAGCAGCGCAAAGGGCTCCAACCTTGCCATACCCCCCCACTTCTCAGCCAACTCATAAATAGCATTAAATCCCCCAGCCATAATCCATGGATGAAAAGGCACCATACTCCGAACAAATCTAATATGAGCCCACAGAAGTTGCTTACCCTGAAACTTGATAGGCACATAGATATTAGAGAGGAGGATAGACTCCCCAGTCTCAAAACAAGAAGTGATCATCGAGATAGAAGACTTGTTGGACATCCACCAAAGAGGGTTCATCCTCTGAGGATTCCAAAGGCAAGCCACTCCACCCACAGATCCTTGAGCACCAATGCACTGACATTCACCACTACCCCACAACTTAGGAGATAAACTAAGCATGCAATCCACAGATAACTTAGTCTCCTGCAGGAACAAAACATCAGGAGATTGACTTCTAACCAACTCACGAATAGCCTTTTGTTTATGGCCACTGTTTAGGCCCCTTGCATTCCATTAAAGTACAATCATTTCAAAGAGCTCGAGAAGTGTGAATCCAGAGTCTTAACCGACCCTGACTCCACCAGAGTTTCCCCAGCTAACTTAATCTTTTCCATATCCTTTTTCCTACCAAGCTTTGAAGATTTCTCCCACAACCCTTTTTAGATATCCTTTTGATGGAGACCCAAAGGAGAAGTAGAAGACTTGTTATTGTTCCCTACATCTGCTCCTGTATGCAAAGCAAAAATAGGACCATCTCCCCCACCCTTCTTCATTTCCATAGTAGGAACCGACTCCACCTGGACATCCATTTGAAGGTCGGTCACCAATTGCAAAGCTCCAGTAACTTGTGCATCTTGAGTATCCCCAAACAAAGAACCCTCCTGCCCATAACACATAATACCTTGATCCAAATTCACCAAACCCGGGTTCACTTCTTGCTGGCCAAGATCATCCAAAACCTCAAATTTGTTAAAAGAGTCTTCATCTTGTCTTTCCTTCAAGGTCCTCTTTTGACCCCTGTTTCTGTTACGATTCTTTATAGGGTGAAGCCATCTGAGCCATCCCCATCTCCAAGAATGGGATTTTTTCCTTTATCCTCCCTAGGTGGGTTGCGGGGAGGTTGAGAAATCAGAAGCTCCATAGGCCTAGCCCTTGGACATCTTCATTGCAAGTGACCATATTCATGGCATAGACGACATCAGAATGGAAGGGTTTCATAGTCCAAGGACTATACCCAAGAGTAAAGACCCACAAACATATCCAAAGAATATGGTATTGGCTTACTTAGATCAATTTCCACACAAATGCGAGCAAAAGTTATCACCTTTTTAAATTGAGTCTACTGTGAAGAACCAACCAGCTTCCCGAGCATCGACCCCAAAAAATGCAAAACATCATCCCGCCAGCATTCCACTGGAAACCGCAGAAGGCGAACTCACCTCAGGACACAAGTCGGAAGCTCCTCAGCAGGGTTAAAACCAACATGCCACGATTTAAGAAACATACCAACCTGATTATAAAAATAGGGCCCCCTTCAAAAACCTTATTGCGATCCGCCATGCAATCAAAGGTAACCATGAAAAAATTATTTGCCAGAAGCTTTATATCCATCTCACCCTCCGGCATCCAAGTCCGTCGGGCCCAAGACTCCAAAAATTGCATCGATATCTGCATACCCAAAAACTTGCAATAAAAAGAGTGCCTTGAGTAATATTCAATATCCTTTGTGACCATCTCCAATGGGATAACCAGTTTTGGCCTCTCCTTGCAATGTTCCAAGCATCCATTGATTTTCATGATCCGAGCTCCACTAGATGAGCCCACTCCATTTAGCCTCGGTTCTGACAAGAACAAATTATTATTGAAGACTTTCGAAGCGTGCGGAGGAGACTTTGCGCCAATCGCTAAACAAAAATCCATTATAGGGTTAGCACTCGAGGTCTCCCCAGGTGAAATAATACCCAACTTATAGTGGGCATGCAAAGCCCTCGAGAAATAAAAAGCCAAAACAAGGGTTTTGAAGACCCCACCCAATGCTCACCACTATCCGCTGGCAAAAAGAACAAGAAGCACCACCGATTGGAGGCCACACAAGAGAAACTAGGCACCAAAGGTCCGCTCCACACCACACACCTGTGGCTCTCAACAACACCCCACTTGCTACTCAACGCCAAGAAACTGCCCCACACACAGTCATAGAAAGATAGAAGCCACTGTAGCAGCAAAACACAACCCTTCTCCCCCAAAAGCAGGCACAAACCCCCTTCCTGACGCAAATCCATGAGATTTGAGATCTTCCATTGTAATTTAGAAATTGAAATTTCTGAATTGTGCTTTGAAATTTTCCTCTCTATAAATTACCCTGTTAAAAAAAAAAGAATTTGTCCAATTGGACTGTTGGTTGGAAGTATATATATATATATATATATTACTGTATATATAAATTATTGAATGCTTTATATTCAAGGAAATTTTTCTTGTTAAAAAAAAATTGATTTGAAATTTTTGTGGAAATTCGATGGGAAAAATTGTTGAAATTTTAGAATTAAAAAAAAAATAATGTTAAATTTATTTTTGGGTTGCTGGGGGGAGCTACCCCACAGTTGCCCCCATTATGGGAGGTGTTGGTTGTGGAGGCAGTGCCTAGCACTGCCCCCCACAAGCAGTGACCCCTATAGGGGGAGGCTGCGTAACAGCTTCCCACAACAGGGTTTGACCCTGTGCCCCCTGCATGTGGCGTGTTTATTTATTTTAATTTTTTTCTTTTTATATAAGATAAATTATATATATATATATATATATATTATATGTAATATATATTATTTATAATATATATTATATAAATATATATATATATATATCTATTTATATGTTTTATAATTATATATATATTTTATATATTATTTTTAATATATAATATATATATTATAAAAATATGTATTTGTATATTTTTTTTAGTAAATTATGGATTATATTAAATGATTAGATAAAAATGTATTTAAACATAATATATGGGAATTAAATTTATGTTTAAATGTATATTTATTTAAAAGAATAATATGTTTTTTTTTTATATTTGATGCATGCAAGTGCACATTTATTATTTATTTGGTTACAAAAGGATTAAATTAGAAAAGTTGACTTTTACTATTAGTTGAATTGAGAAAATTAAAGTTAATTTTATAGTGTTAGTTTCTTTTTAGTGCATGGAATTTATAAATTATTTTGAATGTTATCATGCAAAATGTCACGACTTTAATTGGATTTAAGGAAACCTAACATTAGATTTATTAGTTTTCCTGTGATCGTTTTTAAAGGTTATGTTTTTCCTTTATTCTAGTTGTTGGGGCAACTGTGTTGTTTGTTGAGTAAGACTTCTAGATGTGTTTTCTTGAGATGATGTAGTGTCTCATGTGATTTGTTATTGTTTAACTTGGGTAGTGCACGGGATATGTTTCAATTGGACCTGGTTATGTGAATAGGTTGTGTTGTATAATTATTGTTGAGATGGTAATTGTAATTGGTTATGTGCACCTAGTTTACCCAATGTTAGTGGGATTAGTTCCTTAAGTTGTTAATAGGGGAGTAGATTTTTAGAGGGGCCGACACACAAAGTGGTGTCTGGGTAACTCATGAAGAGTTAGATTAATTTGTGATAACTTAATAAATATGTTAGGGGAAAAGGGTAGTTTAAACACTTAACTTATTGTAAGTACCTCGCTCATGGACTCAAGGGCTAGTATAGACTTGGGATGAGACGAGAAGGCTTGAAATGGCAAGATCATTATCTTGTCTCTATGAAAGATAATCAATTTTGCATTGGATTACATGTGGGGCTGGGTTTCGTAAGAGGTCACCAGGGTAACCCAAGATGGGGCCGAAGCCTAAGAAGATTCACCAGGGTAACCCATGCAACTTTGTGATGACACTCCTATGACAACCGTCAGTTAGTCTTTGGTTTTGTGTAGTTGATCATTATAATCTGGAAGCATTGTAACCATTTTGTTAGTATTGTACTTGTGTAGTTTAGTATTGTAATTGCCTATGTCTAGAGGTTGTAGGTTTTGCCTAGGAAGCTCTTTTACTATCTCCCAGTACAAGGGGTGGGCCTTTGGGTACCACTTGGTTGGGTGGAACATGCACCTTACACCGTTGGATCCCTAGTTCTTGTTCGTGATGGTGGGTGCTCCCTGATTGGAGAGCTCGCGTGTACTAGTGGATTTGTATTTCTCTTATGTCACATTTGTATCAGTTGGATACTTTGTAGTTGTATCACTCAATTGTGTTCGAGGAGAACCTTTGTACTATGTAATTGTAATAATTTTGTATAAACTATCTCATTTGCAAATTAGAATTGTAATTGTAGTATTGAATAAATGCAATGTGTGAATAAATCATTGTTGTACTTTATATCTTATGTGATGTATTTTAATGTTATTGGATGTATGATCTTTAATTCATGAGTAATAAATAAAAGTTGTATTTAGTAACTTTTGTTAGTAATGGGTATTGTAAATAAGCGTCGTCACATACCTTAGAGAATGTATGTGTTAGTGTAGTTTACTTTACTTGTTTAATTACACTTTTAAGAATTTTTTTTTTTGCTTCCGTTATGTGTGTCACATTCTCTAGGGTTTTGTGGCTGGCGTTACACATGGTATCAAAGCCCATGTTTAAACATTGTGTGCTCTGGGATAATGTTGAACCCATTAAGTTGTTAGTTGCGTAGGATTTAAGATTGCGTACCTTGTCTTATGTCGTGGTGTGTATCTATGCAGGATCATGCCACCTAGATGAGGTCGTGGTAGAGGTTGTGGCTGTGCAGGCAGTCACAAAGGTAATCAACAGAATTCACCTCCCATTGTTCCCCATGACTTATATCATGAGGAGCAAAAGGCTTCGCAAAACGTACTTGCGGGTGATGATCAAAATCAGGGTCCACTAGGGATTGGGGACACTCAGTTGCGTCGTTTATCAGAGGAGACACTAGCTCATCTGGGTTCGAGGCAGGACAAAGGTCAAGATATTATGGGTGAGAGAGAGGTTCCAACACAGTCAGAGGCAATCATGGCTGTACATATGAGAGACCTGCTTAGAGCTTGTTCGCCTACATTTGATGGTTTAGGTAGCAGATTAGAGGCTAAGACATGGGTGATAGATCTGAATCAGTGTTTTGCTATGCACCCTTATGGTAGCAACACCAAAGCTAGATGTGCGATCATGCACCTGAGAGATTTTGTATCGACCTAGTGGAGGTTGGAGGAGCATAAACTCTATTGATATTAATACTGTATCTTGGGATTTGTTCTTAGAGAGGTTCAGGGCCAGATTTCTTTTTGATCATTGGCGACAATGTCGTGGAGACGAGTTCCATGCCTTGCGATAGATGGCTATGTTTGTAGAGCAGTATGAGCATCATTTTTACGAGCTCAAGCAATTTGCAGGCATCGGTGATGATGGGGGCATGCTTGTTCAACATTTCATTAGGGGCTTAAACACCGAATCAGTGGTGGTGTGCGGGTTTTTGAACCCAAGACTATGGAGACAGTGGTGGAGAAGGCCAGATTGGTGGAGGAGAACCTGGAAATGGCATTGGGTGGTCACACTAGAGTACAAATAGGCAGTTCTTTAGCTGGAGGACCTAGTGCTTGTAGTGGTCAGAATCAGGGAGCTGGACCACTTAGGACACAACAGGTGTCTGCACAGAGTGGACAGTATTAGAATTCACATGGGAAATGAAAGAGTTTCCAATAGAGATTGGGTGATAGATATCAGTTAGGTGGTGACAGGAACTGGAGGTGAAACAAACACAACACTTATGAGCAGTCGACACAGAGTTCACAGTCTACCTATAGGGGTAGAGTTCAGCAGTCGAGCGTACCTCCTGGAGGTAGAGGTTTTGGCAGAGGTATTGGATGTTTTGCGTGTGGCCAACAGGGTTGCGTAGCACGAGAGTGTCCCAATAAGGGCACATTAGGGTACATTCAGAGGCCAGTGGCGTCAGAGCCGACAGTTGGTCATGTAGGTAGAGGGCATCGAGTATTTGCTGCGGTTGATAACTACTAGGCTGATCATCATAGCACATTAGTAGAGAAATTTGGTATGTTACAGGGTAATAGGGTTTCCCTTTTATTTAATTCTGGAGCATCAGATTCCTTTATTTCATCGTCTGTCATGGTGCGATGTAGACTGAGGGTAGCAAAGCAAGATGTTAAGTGGCAGGTTAGGTCAAATTGGCCTTCGGTGCTAAAGTTGTAATTCAATCCCTAGTACTTGACTGTAGATTGGAGATTAGATCCTTTCACACTACATTAGACCTCTGCATTATACCATTGGGGTCATATGACATTGTCTTAGGGATGGATTGGATTGAGGCTCACAAGGCCATGATTGATTGTCGACGCAAGTTGATTCGATGTATTGATGCATCTGGTAGTAAGGTTGAGATAGTGGGAGTTCAGAGACCATATCATTGAGGATGATCTCGACTATGCAGCTGAGGAGATGTGTACATCAGGGATGTCAGTTATTTGTAGTGACTATAGATGACTTGGAGTTGGGTGATAGTGAGGAGAAGGTTACTCTTCATAGCCACCCCATACTTCAGGTGTATGCAAATGTATTTCCCGATGATATTCTAGGGATGCCGCCTCAGCGTGACATTGATTTTAGGATTGATCTGTTACCTGGTTCCGAGCCTATTTCATGAGCTTCATATTTTATGACTACATAGGAGCTTAAGGAGCTCCTCTTGCAGCTAGAGGAGTTGTTAGCAAAGGGTTTCATACGCCTTAGTGTTTCACCTTGGGGAGCACCAATAATTTTTGTAAAGAAGAGGGATGGTTCTCTTTGTTTGTGCATAGATGACCATCAGTTGAACAAAGTGACAATCAAGAACCGATATGCCTTACCTAGGATTGATCAAGGGTGCTATAGTCTTTTCAAAGATTGATCTTAAGTCAGGGTATCATTAGCTACACATTTGATGCTAATATCCATAAGATGACATTTCACACACGTTACTGTCACTACGAGTTTACTGTGGTACCGTTCGAGTTGACGAATGCGCCATCAGTGTTCATGAGCTTGATGAACGGAGTCTTCCGCACATATCTGGATAGATTTGTACTAGTATTCCTTGATGATATACTAATCTATTCTAGGATAGTAGAGGAACGTGAGGAGCATCTGAGGCAGGTTTTGCAGTGTTTGAGAGATAATCAGTTGCATGCTAACCTGTCCAAATGTGAGTTCTCTAAGATTGAGGTCAAGTACCTTGGACATGTGATTACAGGAGAGGGCATTTCAGTAGATCTTGTGAAGATCCAAGCGATCATTGATTGGCCCGCACTGACTAATGTGGCAGCGATACATAGTTTCATGGGTTTAGCAGGGTATTACAAACTTTTTGTTGAGGGCTTCTTGAGGATAGGACATCCTATCACTTCTCTTCAGAGGAAAGGGAAGAAGTTTGTTTGGTCAGAATAGTGTGAGTTAGCATTCCAAACACTGAAGGAGAAGTTGACTAGTGCACTGATTCTTGCAATACTTGATCCTACTAGAGATTTTGTTGTCTGTACTGACACATCTTTGGAGGGATTAGGAGCAATCTTGATGCAAGATGGTCGAGTGATTGCGTATGAATTGTGCAAACTCAAGGATCATGAATTGAATTAACCTACACACAATCTTGAGTTGGCAGCGATAGTGCACACCTTAACAAGATGGAGACATTTCTTGTTGGGACACAGATTTGAGTTGCACAGTGACCATCAGAGTCTATAGTTCATCTTCATGTAGCCTAATCTTAATGTTAGGCAGAGGAAATGGATGGAATTTCTTCGTGTTTATGACTTCGAGGTGAAGTACATCCAGGGGAAGGAGAACGTAGTTGTTGACGCTCTTAGCAGGCAGAGACACGAGTTATCTAAGTTGACTCTTGGTGTGGATTTGAGGAGTCAAATTCTTTTAACACTTCCTGTAGACAGTTGGTACTAGGAGGTGAGATCAGAGATGGAGTCAAGAAGGGTTCTCGAGGGAAGATTCTCAAATTATTCTCTAGATTCAGATGGTCTGTTGAGGCACATGGGATGCATTTATGTTCCATTATTTGGAGATCTTCATACCTTGGTTATGATGGAGGCACATCAGGCACCTTATTTAGCTCATCCAAGTGTGAAGAAGATGCATGCCAATTTGTGACAACTTTATTTTTGGGCAGGTATGAAGCAAGATATCGTTGACTTTGTGTCGAAGTGTTTAGAGTGTTAGCAAGTGAAGGCTAAACACCAACATCTGGTAGGGCTTCTGCAGCCACATTTGGTGCCAGAGTGGAAATGGGATATAATCTCATTGGATTTCATTGTTGATTTATGCAACTCTTCGTGACGACACGATGCTATTATGGTGTCGATGGATAGGTTGACGAAGGTTGCACACTTCTCGCCTATTCGTTCCTCCTACAATGCTTCATCTGTTGCTAGAGTGTTTATGGGAGATATTGTGAGGTTGCACGGTATTCCTCGTCAGATCATTTCTGACAAGGATCCTGTGTTCACCTTAACTCTATGGACGCCATTACAACATGCTATGGGGACATAGTTGAACTTCAGTTCAGTGTATCATCTTGAGACAAATAGACATACCGAGAGGGTCAACTAGATCCTCGAGGATATGTTGCACATGTATGTGATCGACCAACAGACACAATGGGAAGACTATCTCCATTTAGTGGAGTTTGCTTATAACAACAACTATCAAAGTTTGATTGGTATGCCTCCTTTCCAGGCATTGTATGGGTGACTGTGTTAAACTCCTTTGAGTTGGGATCAGTTAGAGGACAAAATTATTTTGGGTCCTGACATGCTTCAAGATATGGAGCAATAGGTGATTCAGATTAGGGAACATTTGGTTGCTGCACAGGATAGGCAGAAGAAGTATGTTGATGCGCATCAGGTGGATCGTCAGTTTGCAGTAGGTGATTAAGTCTTTCACGAGTGCATCTGCAAAAGAGTCTAATCCGATATGGAAAAGGCTCCAAGCTCGCACCTCACTTTGTTGGGCCATTTGAAATTCTTGAGAAGATTGGTCCAGTTACTTATCGACTTGCTTTGCCGCCCATTCTCTTGCGTATTCACTACGTGTTTCATGTTTAAGTTCTTAGGCCTTATCATCTAGACATATCTCATGTCCTTGATTGGAATGCTTTACAGGTAGAGGACGAGCAGTTGGCTTTGGAGCTCGTGGCCGTCACGCAGCACAGGAGACTCGCCCTCAGGGGTTGAGATATAGAGTAGGTCAGGGTCTAGTGGGATCCTAGAGATAATACTTCAGCTACTTGGGAGGATGTGACTAGTATGAGGGAGCTCTATCCCTATTTGTTTGCAGGATTCTAGGAGTAAGCCTGATCCTAGGGGGAGGATGTAGTGCCCCTTTAGTTGCTACTATGTGTTCCAATTTGTTTATGCTGTTTGATGAGGGCGCAACCCGAGACTTAGAAAATAACCCAACCCGAGACTTAGAAAATAACCCACAAACAAGAGAAAATTTTTATTATTCAGAAAATGGAGCTTCTTATATGTAGAGGATCTCAAATCCCTAAGTTCTACAACACATGCAAGTTACAGAAAGCTACAGAATCACCCTTTCGCAATATGCGAGCTTGTCCCCAAAAAGTTACCCAAAAATTAGAAACCCACCCATAAATAGAGCTCCTCATTAGTTTTGGAGCTGAAACAACATTCAAATTTGAGTTTAGGGGGTTTGGCGCCAGAAAATTACAACTTGAAGTTCAAATTTCAAAAGAACATTTGCAATTGTATATTCTAGAAAGTGTCAACTTCCCAGGGCCATAACTTTTGATTCAGGACTCCGATTCGCGAACTGTTTGAACCGTTGGAAAGGTTTTGAAGTCAATAACACGCTCGCAATCCCCTATGCCAATTTTGGAAAGTTTTGGGGCCATTCTGGGAACTGTAAGTGCCTCAAATCTAACTCGGAAGATTTTCATGTGCAAACCTAGGAAACTAAAATTGCAATATCTTTCAACCCATGAATAGAAAATAAAAATCGTAAATTGGGAATTTTATTATGACGAAAAGGGTATCCAAAAATGTAAGAACATCTAAAAACTGAGAAACTTGAAATTTAACTATTTTTGGGTGATGCAAGATTGCCCTTACACCACTGGATGCTCCTGCATCAGACACCCAGGATAATTTGAGAAGTGACCCGACACGTCTCAGATGGTTGAGGAAAACCCAACTGGTCAACCAGCCTTAGATAGCCAGGATGAATCTTCCACGGGCTTTCCTCTCTATTTCACGGATATTCTTCATACTGCCTATTTCGGTACTCCTTCCCACACGACTATCCAAGATTGCTTCAATCTCCTCCCTTTCTGAAGTAGGTGCTGGAATGCCATACGCCCTATTGCTAGTGTTTCCTCCATTCCACCTTCATGATACTCTGTCAAATTTGAAATGTTGAACACAGGGGAAATGTTGATTCCATCAGACAACTCTACCTCATATGCATTCCCTGAATCATGCTTCTTCAAAATCTTACAGGGACCAAATTTCTTCATCTTTAATTTGTTATAGGTTCCCATGAGAAACCTTTCTTTCCTCAAGTGGACCATTACTTCATCACCAGTCTGAAACTCCTTATTCCTCCTTTTCTAGATGCCTTAGCTTTATATTGCATATTCATTTATTAATGTGTTCTCGTACCTTCTCATGTATATTCTTGATGTGCTCTACAAAATCTTTGGTTTCAACACTTATTTTCTTCTCTTGGTCCATCTTCCTCAATGCGGATTTCTAGGGCTACCTCCATACACAATTTGGAATGGTGATCTACTAGTGTTTTGTTGACAGAATTGTTGTAAGAAAATTTTGCCTAGGGTAAGATCAAGTCCCATCCCTTGGGTTTATCTCCTACCAAACATCTCAGTAGGTTACCCAGACTCTTGTTAACAACCTCTATCTGCCCATCTATTTGTGGATGGTGTGCAGAACTAAACTTCAACTCTGTCTTCAGTTTCTTCCACTAGGTCCTCCAAAAGTACCCCACAAATTTGGTGTCGCGATCTGAAACAATACTCTTTGGAAAACCATGTAGGCTCACCACCTCTTTGAAGAACAAGTCAGCAATGTGGACTGCATCATGGGTCTTCTGACATGGAATGAAATGTGCCATCTTCGAAAACCTATCAACCACCACAAAGACTGAGTCATTCCCTCGTTGTATCCTTGGCAAACCAAGAACAAAGTCCATACTTATATCCTCCCATGGCCTCTCTGGTATAGGTAAGGGCTGATATAAGCCTGTATTCTGGCTCACTCCTTTAGCCATCTGACATACTCTGCAGCTTTGTACAAACTTCTTCACATCCTGTGACAACTAAGGCCAATAATAATGCTTACTAATAATGGCAATGGTCTTATCCCGACCAAAATGTCTTGCCATTCCTCCACTATGCTTCTCCTTTATTAGGTTTTCCCTCATGGAACTCCTCGGGATACACAATTGACTTCCCTTAAATAACATACCATCTTGGATTGTAAAATCCAGCCACCTTGTCCTGTCCACTGTAACAGGTTCCTTGCAAGCTTTCCAAGCCTCTGCAAAATCAGGATCTTCTGCGCATATTATTTTAAGTTCATTAAACCCAACCACTTCAATCTGCATCTTTGTCATCAATTTATGCCTCCTACTTAAGGCATCTGCAACCCTATTTGACTTCCCACTCCTATGTTTCAAAATAAAGGTATAACTCTGCAAAAACTCTACCCATTTCATATGCCTTTGATTTAATTTTCTCTGACTATTTAGGTATTGCAAGGCCTGATGATCAGTATATAGAACAAATTCCTTCGGAAACAAATAATGTCTCTATTTCTTTAATGTTTGAACTATTGTATAAAATTCCTGATCATATACAAAATACTTTCTCTTGGCATCATTTAACATTTCACTAAAATAGGCAATGGGCTTACCTTCTTGGCTCAACACTGCTCCAATGGCACAACCACTGGCATCACAATCCACCTGAAACACCTTGTTGAAATCTGGGAGGGCTAGAATAGGTTGCTCTGTTACCTTCTGCTTCCAGCAGTTCAAAACTCTTTGCGGCTCTAGTGCTCCACTTGAATTCTTTTCTATCCCTCTCATTGTTTCATCAAGGGTCCACAAATACTTGAAGTTTCTAATGAACTTTCTGTAAAAACTAGCCAAACCATGGAAAGATCTCACCTCGGTAGTAGTTCTTGGGGTAGGCCATTCGAATAGCCTTCACCTTCTCTGGGTCCATCTTGAGACCTTCTGCTGAGACAAAAAACCCCAAGTACACTAACTCCCTCTTCACAAAATTGCACTTCTTAGATTAATCAGCAGTTTCTCTTACATTAACTTCTCAAAGGCTCTCCAAATATGCATCGATGCTCATCCAGCGTCTTCTTGAAATCAAAATATCATCTAAATACACAATAAACTTCCCGAAATTCTTTTAGTACCTCATTCATGAGGCATGAATGTGCTCGGTGCATTGGTTAGCCCAAAAGGCATGACTAACCACTCGTCTGAGGCCCTATTTGGTCTTGAAGGCGGTCTTCCATTCATCTCCTTGTCGAATCCAGTTGGTGATATCCACTCTTAGGATCAATCTTTGTGAAATGAGCTCCACTCAAGCAGTCCATCAGGTCATCCATCCTTGGCGGAAATCTTACTTGATTGTTATCTTGTTTATGGCTCGAGAATCTGTACACATCCTCCACTCCCCATCCTTCTTTGGTGCTAGTACTGCAGGTACTGCACATGGACTCAAACTCTTCGTATCAAACCCTTTCTCAATAACTCTTGAACTTGTCTGTTCAACTCCTCATTTTCTGCTGGAGTCATTCTATGAGTTGCCTTATTTGGAAAACTGGCTCTAGGAATCAAGTCAATCTGATGACTAATCTTCCTTATTGGCGGTAAACCCTCAAGTACATTATCAGAAATAATATCCTAAAACTCATCCAACATCCCAAAACTTCTTCTGGAACCTTCTCACTATCCTCCTTACTCATTCTAGGAATCAATGCATAACACACACGCTCATGCTTCATACCTTCTAAAAAATTTCTTCCATATACATAACAAATTCTAGCACTACTGCATACCTTTGTTTCGGTCTCCTTCAGGGGTTTCAACTTGTGACGAACCCCATCCTTTGTCCAGAAATAAGTGTTTGCATGGCCATCATGTATAGCTCGCCTATCGAATTGCCACGGCCTCCACAACATGTGACATGCATCCATGAGGATGATATCACAGAGTACCTCATCATGGTAGCTCTCGATCTTGAACTTTACTAGGCACTGCTCATTGACCAAAACTTTGTGGTCTTTCTACAACCAGGCAATCCGATACGGATGTGGGTGTCTTTCCCTCTTCAGCTTCAACTTTGTGACCATCTCTTCTGACACTAGATTATTGGTGCTCCCACTGTCAATAATGACATCACAACATTTTCCTTCACACTTGCACCTTGTGCGAAATAGATTCTTCCTCTGTTCTAGTTCCTTTTCCTCAGTCACCAGGGCTCTCCTAATTACTAGGGCTTCTCCCCTTTCAGCATCATCTGAATGTTCAGATTGGGCTTCCTCATCTGCATGCGCAACCCTTCCACGACCTTCTGGTCTTTTGTCTGCCCTTCCTTGGTGTTGTAGACATTCATAGGCTCAATGCCCTTCTTCACCACACTGGAAACACGTTCCTTTGAAACCACCTCTTCTAGATCCTTGTCCATATCTCCCTCGTCCTCTACCTCTTTGATCACCACTGTTTTGATCATGAGGGCAGTAGAAGTTGTCATTCCTTTGGCTTCGACTAGTACCCACATCTTCACTTTTCTTTTCATCATCATTTCGGCTTCCTGAAGGTCTTCCACTGCCCCTTCCACTTTGACCTCCTCATCCTTTTTGCTTTCCATCAAATCTTTTGTTTAGCTTATTTTCCACCTTCAGAGCAAACTGATACACATCCTCAATGGTGGTCATTTTGACTAGGCTTAACTCCTAAATGCTCGGTTGTAACCCATTAAGATATCAGGCTACCTTCTCCTTATTGGCCTTTGTGTGGCATGTTCTGATGATTATCTTGTGAAAATCTTCGGTATATTCTTTCACAGATCTGCTTCCTTGCTTCAACCCTTGCAATTTCTTCAACAGATCTAACTCGTAGTCCACTGATATGAACTGCTTCTTCAGTTTCTCTGCCATGCAATCCCATCTGGTGATATTTCCTTTTCCTCTTCGATTTCTTTCCAACTGGACCTCTTTCCACCAAATACTGGCATGGCCCTTCAGCTTCATTTTCACAAACTTAACCCAATCTAGGTCTTTTATTTCTTCATACTCAAATATTCTTCTAGCTCGTTGATCCAGTCGATCAACTCTTCTGAATTCAGACTTCCAGAATAACTAGGGACTTCTGCTCTGGGTCTTTTCCCAATCTTCAAAATGGCCCTTATTAGTCACATTTGGTCTTGATCAATTGTTTCTTCTTTCTCTTCTACATTTGAACCTTCTTCCTCTCCTTCATCCTCACTTTCCTCCCTCAGGTTTAACCCTCTTCTCAACTGCCCTTGTAACGCATCAATCTGTCTTTGGAGGGCTGCCAGTGCATCTCTTCCACCAACATTTCTGCCGCCTCGACCACCTTTGGCACCACCATGCCTACCAGGCATCACTCTTGGAGGCATCTTTCTTGACTTCGACCCACATCCACGGTCCTGGTGTGAACTACCTCACGATTGGCGATCTGTCCACACGCTCAAGAAAACCCACTTTGATACCACTTGATGAGGGTGCAGCCTGAGACTTAGAAAATAACCCACAAATAAGAGAATAATTTTATTATTTAGAAAATGGAGCTTCTTACATGCGGAGGATCTCAAATCCCTAAGTTCTACAACACATGCAAGTTACAGAAAGCTATAGAATCACCCTTTCGCAATATGTGAGCTTGTCCCTAAAAAGTTACCCAAAAATTAGAAACCTGCCCATAAATCGAGCTCCTCTTTAGTTTTGGAGCCAAAACAACATTCAAATTTGAGTTTAGGCGGTTTGGCACTGGAAAATTACAACTTGAAGTTCAAATTTCAAAAGAACATTTGCAATTGTATCTTCTAGAAAGTGCGCCAACTTCCTGGGGCCATAACTTTTGATCTGGGACTCCAATTTGCAAACCGTTTGAATCGTTGGAAAGGTCTCAAAATTAATAACGTGCTCAAAATTCGCTATGCCAATTTCGACAAGTTTCGGGGCCATTTCGGGAACTCTAAGTGCTTCAAATCTAACTCAAAAGATTTTCAGGTGCAAAATTTGGGAAACTAAAACTGCAATATCTTTCAACCCAGAAATAGAAAATAAAAACCATAAATTGGGAATTTCATTATTACGAAAAGGGTATCCAAAAATGTAAAAACATCTAAAAACCGAGAAACTTGAAATTTAATTATTTTTGGGTGATGCAAGATTGCCCTTACACCACTAGATGCTCCTGCATCACTGTTAGACAATACCTTTACTATGATAGATCCTGATACCTTGTTATGGTTTTATGATCATTGACATTGGAGCGATAATGGTGTTTTATTTTGATGTGATGATACACTATATGGATGTTTATGTTTTATGTTATGCTTTTGATTAGCATAGTTGTTAATATTGATATATGCTCATTTGTTGATTAATGATGCTTTAATTTCGTCAGTCTTGATGTGATTGTATTTGTGAAGGGGACGAGATTACATCACTCGCTTGTGAGCGCCCTGTGATTCTGCGATTTCTCTTCACAGTGTGTCTGCTATGTTATATGCATGTTCGACACTCGTCTTGTTTTGCAGGATTGCAGGTACATGACATCGTCTCCACCTGGCTTCATAGGTCTGAGTGTGTCCATTTTCCCAATGATTATGTTGATAGGGAGATAGTAACAGAGTGGTCTTGTCAAACCACAAACCCTATCATAGTGTGTCATCAATTTGTGTCTTGTTTGTTGTTGAGTCATGCCATCTTTGATGTTTTGATAATTTATTATTGGTGGGAATTATATGTGGAAATTAATGTTTAAGTGGTTGTAAATGTTAATTTATGTATTTTAGATTAAAATTGTTATTTAATTTTATTTAATTGGTAAGGTAATTTAATCTATTGATTAAATTTATCTTATTAAATGGATTAATTAATTAATTAAATTAAAATAGTTGATTAAATAAATTAAATAATTAAAGTTGTTATGTAAAGTGCATAGATTAAGTGATTTAAATTAGTTAAAAACAAAAATAAATTGTGAATGCATAAGAGAAAATAACTATGGTGGTTAAAAGAGACATTTTTGAATTTTGACTAAGTGTTGAGAAAGTTAATGGGGGGATTTGATGGAAAAAGAGGATTTTTTTTGGAAAAAATTGGTTGTTAAAATGGAGATTTGGCTCTGTAATTTTTACATTTGGTCTAGAAGTGGATATTTTGGAAGAGGTTTTGGAAGATTGGATTTTGCAGGGAAACTCAACTTCAGTTTTCATTCCTACAAGCTTAAAAAAAAAGGTTCTTTTGTTGCTTTGAGTTATTTGGTTTGTGGTTTGGAAAGAAGCTTTGTTAAATTTAGTGAAATTGAAAGATTAGAGGATTTGTGGATTTTATAGAGGTATTGATTTTAAATTTTGAAAGGATTGTTGTGAATTTTTGAATATCTTTGTAGAAAAAACAAGAAAATCTTAGATCCTTTGTAGGGAAACAAATTTTAATAGTAGAAAATTGAAAGAGGAAACAACAGAAAATTTTGTCAATCTCTGTAATTAGATTTAAGATTTTCCACTGTAATTTAGAAATTGAAATTTCTGAATTGTGTTTTGAAATTTTCCTTTCTCTGTAAATTACTCTGTTAAAAAGAAAAGACAATTTGTCCAATTGGACTGTTGGTTGGAAGTATATATATATACATACAATATATATAAATTATTGCATTCTTTATATTCTGGGAAATTTTTCTTGTTAAAAAAAAAATTGATTTGAAATTTTTGTGGAAATTCACTAGGCGAAATTATTGAAACTAGAGAATTTTTTTTTAAAAAATTAATGTTAAATTTATTTTTGGGGTGCTGGGGGAGCTACCCCCACAGCCGCCCCCATTATGGGAGGCATTGGCTATGGAGGCAGTGCCCAACATTTCCCCCATAGCAGCGACCCCCATAGGGGGAGGTTGCGTAGTAGCTTCCCACAACAGGATTTGACCCTGCGTCCCCTGCGTGTGGCGTGTTTATTTATTTTAAAATGTTTTTTTTATATAATATATATATATATATATATATTTTATATATTATTTTTAATATATAATATATATGTATTTGTATATTTTTTTAGTGAATTATGGATTATATTAAATGATTAGATAAAAATGTATTTAAACATAATATATGGGAATTAAATTTATGTTTAAATGTATATTTATTTAAAAGAATAATATGTTTTTTTTAATATTTGATGCATGCAAGTTCACATTTATTATTTATTTGGTTACAAAAGGATTAAATTAGAAAAGTTGACTTTTACTATTAGTTGAATTGAGAAAATTAAAGTTAATTTTATAGTGTTAGTTTCCTTTGAGTGCATGGAATTTATAGATTATTTTGAATGTTATCATGCAAAATGTCATGGCTTTAATTGGATTTAAGGAAACCTAACATTAGATTGATTAGTTTTCTTGTGATTGTTTTTAAAGGTTATGTTTTTCCTTTATTCTAGTTGTTGGGGCAACTGTGTTGTTTGTTGAGTAAGACTTCCAAATGTGTTTTCTTGAGATGATGTAGTGTCTCATGTGATTTGTTATTGTTTAACTTGGGTAGTGCAGGAGATATGTTTCAGTTGGACCTGGTTATGTGAATAGGTTATGTTGTATAATTATTGTTGAGTTGGTAATTGTAATTGGTTATGTGCACCTGGTTTACCCAATGTTAGTGGGATTAGTTCCTTAAGTTGTTAATAGGGGAGTGGTTTTTCATGGGAGCCAACACACAAAGTGGTATCTAGGTAACTCATGAAGAGTTAGATTAATCAATGATAACTTAATAAATATGTTAGGGAAAAAGGGTAGTTTAAACACTTAACTTATTGTAAGTGCCTCACTCATGGAATCAACGGCTAGCATAGACTTGGGATGAGACGAGAAGGCTTGGAATGGCAAAATCGTTATCTTGTCTCTATGAAAGATAATCAATTCCGCATTGGATTGCATATGGGGCCAAGTTTCGTAAGAGGTCACCAAGGTAACCCAAGATGGGGGTTGAAGCCTAAGAAGATTCGCCAGGGTAACCCATGCAACTTTGTGATGATACTCCTCCTATGACAACCGCCAGTCATTCTTTAGTTTTGTGTAGTTGATCATTATAATTTGGAAGCATTGTAACCATTTTGCTAGTATTGTACTTGTGTAGTTTAGTATTGTAATTGCCTATGTCTAGAGGTTGTAGGTTTTGCCTAGGAAGCTCTTTTACTATCTCCTAGCACGGGGGGTGGGCCTTCAGGTACCACTTGGTTGGGTGGAATGTGCCTTACACCGTTGGGTCCCTAGTTCTTGTTCGTGATGGCGGGTACTTCCTAATTGGAGAGTGTGTGTGTACTAGTGGATTTGTACTTCTCTTATGTCACATTTGTATCATTTGGATACCTTGTAGTTGTATTACTCCTCAATTGTATTCGAGGAGAACCTTTGTACTATGTAATTGTAACAATTTTGTATAAACTATCTCATTTGGAAATTAGAATTGTAATTGTAATATTGAATAAATGAAATGTGTGAATGAATCATTATTGTACTTTATATCTTATGTGATGTATTTTAATGTTATTGGATGTATGATCTTTAATTCATGAGTAATAAATAAAAGTTGTATTTAGTAACTTTTGTTAGTAATGGGTATTGTAAGTAAGCATCGTCACGTACCTTAGAGAATGTATGTGTTAGTGTAGTTTACTTGTTTAATTACATTTTTAAGAAAACAAATTTGTTTGCTTCCGTTATGTGTGTGACATTCTCTAGGGTTTTGTGGCGGGCATTACAATTCATCTCAAACTAAGTGATGTCATATATAATTTACATGTATGTTGTTAACTTTGTTATTATGCAATTTCTATTTCCGTACCTATTTTGGTAATTTGTATTTACTTTGCATATCATTTCGATTGAATGTTATACTATTACAATTCTATGAGTATGAAATCATATTTCCCAACTTGCTCGTTAATATGGATAGTTCACAACAATTGATTCTTGTTTATGCTACCATAATACCAAACAAAATACTATCACAAAACCTTCTAATCTTAACTTATGTAATACAATGTTTTTCACATTCTCCTTAACGTTATATTTAGGCATCACTTATCCCTTCTACACATACGAAACAACCACTTACAATTTATTGGTGTTATAATTCAAATAACCCATAAATAAAATAAGTCCCAAAACATCCACCTTTTTGTTTCCACCAACCCCAAGTAATTCAATTATTTGCATACCTTAGTAAGATATTTCAAGTTGTACTCATAGGAAAGGTTGTATGAACCATTTTGCACTTCTTAATTAGTACTGTAACATTTCTTTGTTGTCTGTGTTACCAGATTTTCACTTAAAGATCAATCAGGTTGAACTTGTTGATTTTAAATTGATGAAAAAGTGCATTCTAAATCTTTCCTACATTACATTCAGATGCATAAATGAAATAATTTTGAAAAGATTACATTTACAAATTACTGCATTCATACACATGCATGTAATAGAAGAAGGATTCAAATCTTTCCTTTCTGAACAAAGTAATCTTTATTTAATGTAAAAGTGTACATTATCTCACACAAGTTGCGAGATTAACTACTTATTCAATGCAAATAAATAAAAGTTTATACATGGATAAGTAAATGGAAAGTAATGTGCATATAAGGAGGGAAACCAATCATTGCCTGAGAATGACTAGTTCTGTTGTGCCATCTCGTCCTCCTGCTGCCCCAAGCTGCTTGTGTCCTTCCTACCTTCATACCACTCCTAATCCTGCATCTGAAAAAAGTAATGCTCTAATAAATGAAAGGTTTCAAACCTTACATGAACAAACACTTATGCACATATAAACTGATCTCAATTTTCCTTAAACAAGCATGCAAATCTAGGATGTCCCATAAAACCATTGAAACCATAAAAAATATTCAAGATACGCATTTTATTTCACTAACTTGTTTGCTTCATGTGTAACTACAGGTGTAATCATGTCTTTGTTCTATTCATCTTAATTCAACATGTGGGTTAAAACGTGGCTTTGACAAGGGTTGAGCTCGGCATGCTGAGTTATCAGATAATGAGCTCATTTGAGCTTATTTAAGAGAAATGCATTATTGAAAAATATCATATCAACATATAAATGCAAATGAAGAAATCATCAAAAATTATAGTAAGTATTGTTTACAATCAAGAAACGAAAAATAATGACGATGTCTTACTTTTTGAAAGATGTTTTATGATAGCATTTTGTGAAGGACAACAATGCATTATTTGTTGAGCTACTTCATGATAAGGATTTCAAGAGAGAGTTAAAAGCTCTCTTATTCCAAATGGTCAAAGCCACAATGTATTTGTTATCTCCAAGGGCAATCCATATAAAAGATAGTAATATTGGTGCAAAAGGAAATCATAGATACATTGTCTATCATCATTGCAAAAAACAATAAGAGAGCATTGTATATCAGAAAGTATCTTTAGGGGGAACCAGGTAACATGAAACCAACTATGGAGACTGCATTCTTGACAAAAGAGTGTCTAGAAAATAGCTCAAGTCATAGTGATAGAAGTAAATGTTAAAGGTACCATGACAACATGAGGCAACAAAAAACTTTGTTTTGCAAGTGAAGGGAATTATTCAAGAAGCATAGGGGTAAATTGGTAAATCAAGATAGTGAAGCAATCTATGTATCAAAATAGGAAGAATGTATTCAATAGAAGAAGCAATGTATATATGACACAATGGCCCTTGAGCACAATATAAACCCATAATGTGTGATGCCTAAGCAGATTGATGCCACATAGTGCAAATACAAATCATGACAAGGAGGCAGTCCTACAAAAGCCTTAAATTCATTACTTCAAAGTTCCATGAATGAATAATTGTAATCTATAGAAGCTTGGAGATTTGCTAGAATGCAATCCCAGAATATATAGAGTAAGAAACCTTATGTTTTATTTTCTTGATGAAGTACAGTAGCATGAAAACACAAAAAGAGAAAATTGTTGTAAAGCATATGGCCGCGGTTATAAAACTTCAAAAATGCTTCCAAAACTTCAAAAATGCTTCTGTATTTTGCAAGTATGCCAAGTTTATAGAGAAATCACAGTGCATTGACCATAGGCACAGATAATGCAACTTTCACAGGAATGATAATGGTCTCAAGGTATATCACATGAGGCATCCAAGTAAAAAGGCAATCAACCTAGATAAAAGATAAAACGCATAGTCTCATAAAGATCAATCTAATATTGTGCCAACAAAGGCTAGGGTTTCAAACCCTTAATTGTTATATAGGGGTATAAAGTGCATAAAATATGGACAACATAGTATTAATGAAGGAATGGAAAACGTAAAGTTCTTGAATCATACTCGTACTATGCAAAGGTATTGAATCATTTGGAAAACTATTTTCTTTCTAGGGCAGCATTCTTTTGTGAGCAATCGACTGAAATAGCTCTTGTTTCAACTGTCCGCCCTCCCATAAATCTCATTCATGTTATAATCTTGCATGAATAGTAAAGGGATTATAACATTACAGGCTGCCATTACATAAACAAAGATACCATTCATTTTAAAATGTATAGAAATAAGAGGTGGAGGTCGCGGCCATAATAGAAAATGAGAGTGAAATGAAAAATTTGTGCTTATAGAAAGCTAACCCGAGCATGTACTTGCTTTTTTGCACAAAGATTTTCCATAATCCTCTGAGATTACAATCTTCCTCCATGAAAGCCTTCTAGAGTGCTATCATTAAGACCCCTGTGGCAGCAGAATGAGCTTTCCAAAAGCTCGATAGGAGAAACAAAGTGTTTTTTTAAATGTTTTGCATAGTTTTTCCTTTTAGGGTTTTACCCTAACTATCATGTTGATGGCGTTTTTAACTTAGTTTTTAAAATAAACTTTACAAACTGATATATGCCCATGGCTTTTTGTGCCTTAGAGAGTTTTTGAAACTTGCCTTTGACTTATATATAGTAAAAAATATTGATGAAATTTTGTATTCAATTTAAATTGTAAAGCATTTTGATTAAGTAATATATTATAAATTACTTAATCAAAATTGCTATTTTAAAATGCAAAAATTAATGCAACATACCTTGTGTACACATTAAGGGATATAATTGAAGATTTATATCTATGCAAGCATATAGGGTGATTGAAGGAAGTTAGCCAACATGTGCCATGAATTCAATAGTGGTTTGACTCAGCTTTGGGAGCATTTATTTGATTTTTGGAGGATTTGAGAGCTTTTGGAGGAGTTGTTACATGCTTTTATGATGGACTTGGTTAAGTTTGACCTTTTCAACCATATTGGAGCCTTTTGGAGGGAGTTTTAGGCCTATTTTTTAGGCTTTATTGTTGCATCTGACCTAAGGAAGCTTCTTCTTCCTTCTTTTGTGAAACTATTGGGAGATGCATATAATTGCTTTTGTAATTCATTTGGAGTTAGTTCTTACAATGCAATTTCTAGAGATAGTGATTTTTTGCAATCCTTTCTCAGAATTGAGCTTGTTTATGTAACTCAGTTTTGGATACTGAAATTCAATGAAAGCCTTGGATGTTGTTGATACAGAGTTTTTTCCTTCTTGTACAGTGCATTATTGTGTGTCCCACATGGTTGATCAAGTTATTTGTGAGGAATTCTTCATCTCCTTTTACTTTGTCTCATGATTTTGATACCTTTATGCATAAGTGTGTTAATGTAGCTTATAGGTGGTGCCACAAAAATGCAAAAATGGATCCTAGCTATGAGATAACTCTCCTCCTTGAAGTGAGCTTTTAGGCCCTTTTGTGAAATATTTATGCAGAAAACATACAATAATAAGTAGTGCAAGTTCATGCTATCATTTGCAATTAAGTGCTCAAGTTTAGAGTTTCTTTGTCCTCTTTAAGTTTGGTGTATCACTGTGGAATTAGGTTTCATTTCAAGCATTCCTTCTCCTTTTTCCTTTCACTCAATTTTTTTAGGTGTTAACCCAACTAGGAAGTCGGCCTTCTCCGAAGGTTGACCTCTACATATCAAAGGCCCTCACTTTGAGAGGTCTTCCCATGTTTCACTGAAATGTTGAATTTCATATTCAATAGGGTGTAATTTCAGTAGATAACAATCAGAATTTCCTACACTTAGCTTTCCTACAGGCCAACCCCTTCAAATGTCTTCTAATGTCATCATTTCTACATTAACTACAAATGCCATTACCAACATCCTTTCAGGCATTCCCGATGTAGATCCCTTTCTACAAAATGCATCTATCGATAACATTGCACCAGAGAAAACTTTAGTGGTGAATCTTCGCCAATTGGCAAATTCTAGGAATCGGCCAAGTCAAAATTGGCAAATTTCTCGCACCCAACAGGGTGTCTAAATCGCCCAAATTTTATGAACTAAAGGTCCAATGCATTTCCATTCGCCAATGAGCTTTTTTATGAGGCATATTTAAGCAACAAATTCGCCATTGTCAAACTATGTGTTTTAATTGGACCAACTAATATTTTTTCCTGGAATCTCGAAAGCATTTAATAAAACACCTACATATTCACCAATACTATTAAAACAACATTGGATTAGGACCCATTTTGTCAAAATTTACAAATAGTTGCTTGTGAAGACCCATTTTGCCAATTAAAATTTATAAATAGTTGCTCATGAGGACCTATTTCGCCAATAACATTAAAAAATAATTACATTTGAGGACACATTTCGCCTTGAAAATTACAACACATCGTTGTATAAGCATATGGGATTTGCCAAATTTTTAATATAATTTAAAAATTCTTGGAGAATTCGCCAAATATGGAATCATGGATTGATATAAATACAATCAAAAGTGTCATTTATTCTTACACATTTTGTTCAGTTCTGAGGTTCTGCTTCTCCATTTGGAAGTCAGCGAAAGCCAAAAACGTAGACTTAAAGGTGAGTGATCATTTATTCATAGTGTTATTAGTTATAATAATAAGTTTTCTTTATCTCTTTTCCATTCTTGCTTCAACATAGTGAACCTTAGATCCCACTCTGAAGTTTCAAAGTTTTCAAAAATTTTGACCCACCGACTAGAAAGATGACCAAGAAAGACTTGCAACTCAACAAAGTGAACCATCAACCAAGTCAGGGAATCAGGAAGTTATGAAAATTTAGAACTCCGCGACAAGGTTATAAAACTCTGAGGACTAGTGACTAAGGTTAGGAAAAGCCAAAATTTTTATATCTAGTATTCCATCATCCATGGTATTGAATTTGATATGTGATTCTACATCATTTTTAAAGAACAACACTTATCACACTACTTATAAATTCCTTCTTAACTCTTCATAGTTTTATTAGTTATAATTTATAATAATAAGTTGTTTTTATCTCTTTTCCATTCTTGCTTCAGTCTTAAAGATGATATTGAGTAGGGAATGGGATCTATATTATTATTCTCTTTCCTTAAACAAGAAGACATTTTTTTCCAATTTTTATTCGAAGTGAGAGATGAATATGTTGATCAAATCAGAGATCAATATGTCAAGTGACTTGAGCAAGAAGGGTAAGGCTCATGCCGCTCCTCAGGGTGGTGAAGATACTCCTACCATTGAATTTGATCCTTAGGGTGGTAAGGCTCCTGCCGCTCCTCAGGGTGGTGAAGAGACTCTTGCCACTCCTCAGGCTCCTGCCACTCCTCAGGGTGGTGAAGAGACTCCTGCCACTCCTCAGGGTGGTGAAGAGACTCCTATCACTCCTCAGGGTGGTGAAGAGACTGAGAGGCCATCAAAATGCCAAAAACTTAGATGTACCATACAATCTTACTTTGGAATTTCCAAACCTTCTGATGCATCAAGTCAAGATGGAGTTTTAGCTACATCATCAACTCTTCCACCAAATATTGGTAGCATTCACAATACCTCACCGCCATCGGAAGGTCAAGCTGAGATTGTCATTGTTTTAAATCAAAATATATCAAATTAGGATAGCAATATTGTAGAAGATGTTCCAATGGGTACCCTGGGCCCGGTTAGCCATAATGAGATAATTGACTTGGATGAGGATGATGATGTTGGTAGCGAGAAAAGGAAAAATAAACCAAAAAGGGGGCGCGAGTGGGAAATGACAAGGAATTTTCAATTTGGTTGGTTGTCAAAGTACCCATTCATTGAACCAGTGGGGAAAGGAAACAATATTGAAAATGTAAGATTGGCCAAATGTACTATTTGTACTTGGAAATGTGGAAGACACAAGACGTTGTAGCTAAAGATTGACTCTATAGAAAAGCATATCGGTAAAGTTTATGAAAAAAAATCATAGATGGAAAGGAACAATCAGTCGTACGATGAAAATCAAAGGAAGAATGTCTTCATGTTAGGTATGTTGCGAATTATGAAGAGCATAAAAAAAAAATGTCGAAGCTTTCTACATGTAAACGTACACTTGAGGCTCAATTTGGAAAAACAATGGAAACAACAAATCTATCAAAATTTTTTCAGATGAGTGTTGTTTTTCATATTTTGTCCAGAGGGAATCCTATGATAGACTACCTAGAATATTCTAGTTTATTATCTTATTTGAATGTTCCTCACTATCTCTACTCACATTGGTCAATAAATGCTGGATGGGAATGGGAAAATTGTCTTACTGTAGTGGAAAAGGAAGATTTAAAGGATAAAGTAAAAGAGTCAAATTTCATTGCATTATCTTTAGATGAAGTTACTGTGGTAGACAATACTTCTTGGGTTTGTATGCATTTGTATACTGTACAACATTTCTCCCAAGCTCATCTTCTTTATGTTCATAAAATGAAGGACAATTCAACATCACAAAATATATTTGAACTAGTCAAGAAATCTTTGAATGAAATTGTAGGTTTAGATGAGTTGACAATAGTGAAAAAGTTGTGTGTAGGAGCTGATGGAGCTATAGTGATGCAAGGTCAAAGGACCGGTGTTTGCACAAAGTTACAAACTAATTGTGCACCATACATGCTTGGTATTCACTGCATGACCCACATAATGAATTTAGCATTCAAAATTGTAAGAAAATTTTCTACAGTATCAAAAGTTTAAAATCTAGTCCACGAGATCCATGCATACTTCTGCCAAAGTCCCAAACGTTTCACAAAATTTTAAAATTTTGCTGAGGAAATAACACTAGGAAACAAGCTTCTCAAGGATGTCGATACCAGATGGATCTCCCTGGATGGACTAGTGCAACGAGCTCTTTCAAAATATCAATCCTTGATTGGAGTGATGTGCAAGCATCACAACATAGTAGACAAATCTCTTGACCTCTTACATAGGTTAAGCGATATAGACACTCTTGAATTTAACTAGTCTTCTCCCCATGCTGGATGTGATTAACGAGCTTGTGAAGAAATCCCAAGACAAAACTATGTTTATTAATGAATATGCCAATCTACGTAAACATACATGCTTAGTCCTCAATCGTCCATATATAGATCTAACACAAGATGGCCCAAATTATTTCATGTGGCGAAAAATTATTGATTTGAATGATCTTGATAATTATTTATAGTTTAATGCAAGCCAACACTTATGTATCTGTGTACGTGGATATGAGATACAAATGTACCAATGTAGGACATCTAGGTGCTCTAGCAGAGAAGTAGTTGTTAACGAGGAGGATTTTAAAGGCATTGTTAAATTTGTTGGTGATAATTTGAAGGAAATGCAAAATTTCTTTCCTTAGATATTCGTGAAAGATTCCCTCGACATGAAATACTTGAAGCCATGAGTATTGTATATCCTCAATTTTGGGCAAACCGAGTTAACCCAAATTATTTTCATGTTGAGGTAAAAATCTTGATCGAACAATTTTCAAAAACTGTAACATACAATGAGCAAAAAATAGAAGGAATTTTAGATGAAGCTAAGCTTAGAAAACAATGTGGGAGTTTTGCAGTAGCTATGAAGGATCAATATAAATCCATGGGAAAGGAAAAGGCCTTTGAACCACGATCAATATAAAGGGTTTGGACATCCTTAGGTCAAAGTGAAATATTGCGTGGTATGATATCAGAATATTTCAAACTTGTTGATTTATGTCAAACAATGATATTGGGGTCCGTGGAGGATGAGAGTGTTTTCAGTACATTGGGGTTTTTGAAATCAAAGTTAAGAAACAAACTAGACAACAATTTGGAAAATTGCTTGAGGTTGAAAGGAATTGTGTATAATATCAGAAATTTTCCTTTTGAAAGGGAACTCGCAATTTGGAGGTCCACATGTGAAAGAAGAGGGACCGAGTTCAGATTGTGCAACACTCCAATTCCAAAGGTTGGTACTGGTGGCAGTGGCAGTGGCAATGGGACTTAGACAAATGAAATTGACACAAATCACACAATGAATGTTGAATTTGAGACATAGGCCGAAGAAAATGAAGAGCAAACTTGGAATCAAATTGAAGATGACTCTTTTACTTTATCTACTAATGAACGTCAGTCTGAGGACCTTGACTCCGTTTAGGAAATGGAAGAGAATTAACAACTTTTAGGTATTTATACTGCACTTCATGGATCAGTTTCCATTGTTCCATATTATAGTTGATGATATTTTATATTGTATTCAATGAAATTGTGAATCATTGCACTTCATGATATTTTATTTTATATTGCACTTCATGATTCATATTCCAAACTCAAATTGTAGTTGATATTTTATGTTGTATTCCATGAAATTGTGATATTTATATTTTATATTTTATATTAATCTGTACATGGCATTCAATGAGGTGTCAGATGATGATGCCTTTGAAAGGAAAAATAAGTACACAATGTCATCTGGTTGCTGAAACTTGGAACCTTAGAACCAAAGTATGAAGTTTCAAAGTTATCGAAACCTCCGACCCACCGACTAGAAAGATGACCAAGAAAGACTTGCAACTCTACAAAGTGAACCATCAACTAAGTCAGGGAATCAAGACTTTATGAAAATTTATATCTCTGTGACAAGGTTATAAAACTCTGAGGACTAGCGACTAAGGCTCTAATCTTGTTTTTCTCCCTTATTTTGAGTCTATCATCTCTCGAGATGTAACATTTTACATGAATTATTAATGAAATTTGATCAATGATCTTTCATTAATCTTCTTTGTCATTAATATTATGCAATATGCATTGATGTATGTTTTAATTCTGGCTCTAGTTTAATGAACTAGTTAAAGTACCTTGATTAAAATTTAAAGCATGAATTCATATAAATGTTTAGTGGATCTACTAAGTAGTCATGGAGATTGAGTATTGATGTGTGAATTGTAATGCAATTTCACTAAGATTATCGATGCTTGGAATTGAAATCACCTTATAGTTCATATTTTAATTGTATTAAAAGTAAAACTTGAGCATGTACTTAGCTATTCATCACTCAACTCAATGCTTATTAGATTAATAACATATTAACAATAGTATTAGTAGCATATACAACAATGAACATCAACAATCGTTTAAAGTGTATCTAGAAGTTGAAACCACTACCAGACTTTTTCTTCAAATGATATAATAAATAATATAGATAATCAAACATCAACACATTACTGAAGTCTAAATTTGAGCTTTTAAATTGATTATCACATGAAGGAATACATAGAGGCATTGGCAATACAAAATCTTGCTCAAAGACAACTCTACACAGAGTTGAGTTGGAACTTGGAAACTCATATTATCAAAAATTAAATCACTGCAACACCTTTTCTAGCAACTTCCACTCTTCAGGTGTTGGAATTGTCATTTGTTCTAATTGATGTTGTTTGACTTGAATATTTGTTAACAATTCATGATTCAAATTGGAACCTGTCTTGGAATCTTCAGTCAATTTTGTATTTAGGGTTAGCAATGGTTTGATGTAATCCAAATAGGTCACCACATCTGGGTTCTGAGGAAACTGGTCCAAATCAATCTTCCTTACATCCTCCATCTTCTTTCTAAAATCATTCTTTCCAACGAATAGCTCATTTGAGTCAAAAGCCTCTGGAAAACCAAGCTTTGTGAAGTTCCTTACTTTTTCATCCACCTTCTTCAACCTATCTACAACCAAATGTAAATATTCCTTTTTTTCACACATTCTCTAACACTTTTCAATGAAAAATGACGCCATTGATGTAGTAAGCCGATTATTAATCCCTTTTGATTTCAAAACATTTTCACTGGCTTTGTAGACTATTTATTGAATTTGATTTTCTGATTCTAATGCCACCACATTTTTGTTGTCCATTAAAAATTTGTTGAGCTTATTATGATGTTTTTTGATAGTATCAATCAATTGAAACATGTCACACAAATGATCAATCCCTTGCATTATTTCATCCCAGATCTTTTGTTTCATATGCCTCATTGTTTCTCTACAAAATGCAGATAACTTATTTTGAAAAGGCTTAATTTCACTTTTTGCTTCCATCAGCTTTGCCTCCAATATTTCATTTCTTTTTCTCTCGTTCTCCAATTTTTGTTCCCACTATGAATTTCCATTTGCAATGCTTAGTCTTAATTTTTCTGAAGTGGATTTTTCCTGATCATATTTCTTGATGCTCTCATCTAGCCTTTGCTTCAGTTCATTCACTACAGTCTCATTTTTCTTATCCTCTTTGCTTGTTGATGTAGAGGCAAAAATTTTAATTCTTTTTTCTAATTCATTGCTCTTGTTATCAGTTGCTTTCCTCTTTGCTTTCTCATTTTCTAGGTCTACCTGTAACTTTTCAATTTGAGTCTGCAACCTTTTTTTCTCTCTATCTTGCTTTAGCAATGATGTGTACACCAATTCATTGTTCTTCTTTGATACATTAATTTTGTCAGTATTTCTAAGTCTAGAAAAATCCAATTGAAAATTGTTCACCTCAAATTTAGATGGAGCCATTTGATTTGCTGGTTTGTTTTGAACTGTGGGAAAAAGAATTATGTACTCCATGATTTCTTTACTTGTGTCAAATGTGGGTAATACATGGTTGTTGTAGGCTATGAAGTTAGAGTAGACACACTCTCCATTAGTTGCTTCTTTTCTTTTTTATTCAATGCTGATTTCTTTTTAAACTCTTCAATGTAATCAAAACCCAGGGATGCAGGAACAATGAAATGCTTGAATGGTGAAGGAATAGGAGTACTTGCAGTTTCTAATGATGTCGTAGCCAAACTAATTGGCATTGGGGGTGTGCTTGGAAATAACTCCTTTGTGGTGGATCCACTAGTAGTGTGACTTGGAGTTGGACCTGTCAAAATCCTTTGCCTTTTCTGTATACCTTGATCACTTGGTGTTTTTGTGGTATATTGTGTTGTTGTCCTATTGTGTGTAATTTTTTGTTGTAGCACATGTTGACCATGACTAGTACTACTACCCATACCATTTCCACTAGAGGCAATGCTAGTTTCACTAAGCCCTCCACCATGGCCATGTCCTAGTTGTGATTGTTTCTAACCATGAGGATGAGGATTTGAACTTGAAGCTCTAACAAATTGACCTATATACCCTAGGTCTACTTTTTCACCTCCAACCCTAAGGAAAGATTTATCAACTAGTTTTCTATTCTCTACATCTATTACCATCCAAGGGCCTTGTCTTTGGGACCCCAAAGGACCACCTTCATAACCCATTTTTTCAGCTATGGCTGCTCATGTAGTAAATGCTTCTTTTGTGGCCTCACTTAAACCAAGTTTGAAATTGACATGAATTTCTTCTTCCCTATCATCATCACTTTCTTCATCTTCTCGTTCATTTGGATGCTCTATATACCATAATTTTCTAAACTCAAGATCTTTGTTATCTCTATACTCTGCAAGAGCTCTTGGACCACCTAGCTCCTTCCTCATAGACCAAAAGGCAGTAATTTTTTATCATGACCAATTTTTTTTGTAATGTCCTTCTCTAGAGAATCTGGCATTTTTACTCTACTAGATGGTTTATGATTTTTTTCATAAAAATTGTTGTACCTCCTAATTGTATTTCTATGCAATGCCATAATTTATGCTAACAATTGTTCAAAAGAAATACCATTCTCAGCAACACTTTTCTCCATTGCTACTTTGACCTCATCCCAAGAATCCTTGTTTCTCAAGTTTTCAAGCAAGGGTTTACTTTGATGTTGAATTCTACTTCTAGAATTCTTATTGAGCATAATCATTGATTTAATGATGTCACATGGATCATACTACTAGTGACAGATAGCATCAAAATAAATAAAAATTCAAAAGATCATGTGCCACACTAAATGATTTTCTCTCGAATGTGATCCCTCCACATGAAAAAGGTAAAGAAGGAAATAAGGTCTTCTTCCCCTGACCACTAAAGTGTCTTTCATCAGCACTCTGCATTTTCCTTACATATTCCAAAGAAAAAACCCTTTCTGTCACATGTATTGGAAGTTTGTATGGCTATACTTCTGATCCATAAAATCTTAGCACACTATATTCTTCCATTAAGTACCAATCAGCCAATTGTATTTCTTTTCCTAGTTGAATGTAGTTTCTACATGACAGAAAATCTAGGCATTGGAGTCTCTGTAATTGCTTGATGCAATGGAGCCAAAAAGTAGTCTACAAAATGACTTTAGTTCCTTCGAGAATCATGCAACCTTATAATAGTGGTCCATTCATATACTGGAGCCATTTTCTTTTGCTCAGGATTACTATTACCATAGGGTTGAATCTGAAGCTTGTTGGTATGAAAAATTCCTCTGAATTTGAATAGAAAAAGATAGCACAAGTAGGTTGTGAACCTAGATGTCTTGGTGGAACCTCCTTTAATCATTAAAAATTGTTTATGCATGGATTCTACAATGTGCTCAATAAAATTATATTTGGCATGTGGAACACCATAATGGATATTATACACCATTTCAAAGAGGGATGCACCCACTTCCAAATTGCTATCCAATCTGAGGAAAAATGATAGCATGGAAATAGTATCCTAAACCCATGATTTAAAAATATCCAAATCATAAGGAGGCTTATGATCACCTTTCAATTTGTTTCTATCGTGAACTATTGTATTTAAGAAAAAAAATTTCTCCATTTCATCCACTGCTTCATAATCACTAGCAAGCTTTTCTAGGTCAATGTGGACATTTCCAAATTCTTTGGTTGTAAACCCCAAGGTCAACACTTTTCCAAGTTCTTTTGCATTAATGGATAAAAATTATTCTTTTCTATCTTTATTAACAATTGCTCTTTTGTTATCATTATAATTTAGGGCATAGACCATGATAAATTCTGGGCAAGCGAAAACCTCATGTAACATCATGCGCCCTAATCCAGTTACCTACGATGCACTGATGCTATTAACTTACAATTGTATTTGCTTTGCAACCTTATTATCAGATAAAAAACTAAGTTCCGAGGTACACCTACCATAGGTTTCAGGATCATAAATGTCATGGTATTCATTAGTGAAACTTGGGGTTTTAAGAAATTTTGCATAATGTATTTTTTTATTTGAAATTGCTCTAGTGGTATTGGTGGTAGACATGCTAATACAATCAACAATATGAAATTTGTGAATTCCCTATTAGTCCTTAATTTTTTTCTTAATTCTTAAGCCTCTTAACCCTAAACCTAAACTTCAAAGTTTGACAAAATAAGATTTTAAGAAACGCCAAGTGATGAAACGTAGCCACAATAATTCTTTAACTTACCCGGATTTTTAATTTTGATTCTTGAAGTTGAAACTACGTTGAAACTTGAAACTGGGTTACTGGAATGGCTTTGTTGGAAGTGGAACTGTGGAACCCAGAATAGGGTGGTGCACTACAATGAGCAAACTGAATGACACCAAAATGTCTACTCATTACTTATGGACTACACAGTACACAATTAGGTAGTACAATATACATGGTTGACAACATTTAAAACAAGCCATTAAAAAAAATGATTTACTCATGCATTGACAACAAATTCTAAACTATTGATCTCTGTTAATCTAATGGTTATAGGGTGATTCTAGAGGTTTAAGTTTGCAAGTGTAGTGCTTTGCATTTCATTCCGAAATGCAACTACAAGCATACTTCAAATGTTCATCGAACGGTTGAGTAATTTATGATATAAATAATAAACATAAAACATGTGCTTTAAATTTTCTTTAAAGTTTAATGTGCTAGGATTGACATCAAGGCCAAGGGGCCAGAAACTTAACCTTACAAAGGCCTTAATAAAATGAATTACAATGTCACATTAATAGCACATTGCACAATCATTAATAGCACTTAACTTGCAAAGGACTTAATAAAATGAATTACAATGTCAAATTAATAGCACAACCATTTATTTTATTACAACTAAATTACAATGTCACATTATTACATAGTACAAATACAAATGTAAGCGCAAACTACAAATACAAATGTAAGCGCAAGCTCCAAGCTTCTGCTGGACCACTAGTGAAAAGTTGAAAACATAAATGTGATACATGTATCTCTAAAAATAAATGGAACTTGCCGGGTCAACCATGAGCTCTCAAAATAAACTCATGGGACTTGTCAGGTCATCCATGGTCTTTGAAAATAAATGCATGGGGAAAGGGGGCCCAATCAAACTGGGGAAATGGGAGTTGTGAAGATACAAAATATACTTAGCCCCTTTTAGAACCAGATTGATGTAGAAGATGAGGGATTGTAATATTGCTCCCATGCAGAAGATGAGCACTTAAAATAAATGCATGGGGCTTGCCTGGTAGGCCATGGTGTCTCAAAATAAATGCAAGGGACTCTCCTAGCCAACCATGCAGATGATGAGGGCTAGTAAAACTGCTCCCATGTAGAAGATGAGCACTGAAATTAAATGCATAGGAATTTCTTGGGCAACCATGCAGATGATGAGGGGTAGTAAAGCTACTCCCATCTTCTACTTGCAACTTCCATGCACTAGGATAACACTTATCTCCATCAGAGCTCCTCATCTTGGTTCAAAATGTGAGGCCCACCCCTATGCTACATCCAATAAGTGAACTATTTTAAGTTTAATTATTGATTATGCCCGACGATACCATTGATGATAGGAGATTTAGACATTTGTGTTCATGTGATGGTTTGATTATGACTATGCTACATCTAGTACTTGGATTATTTTGAGTTTGTCTATTGTTTATCCCTATCAATATCATTGATGACAAGATATTTGAATATTTAATTTAATATGATTATTTGATTTTGTTTATGCGACATGCTAGCTAACTATGATGATTGATCTAATTTTATGTTGGTTATTGAGTTTGTTCAATTTGAATCTGAAAACTTAATGATGAAGGAATGAAACAAGTGGTGTGAGCCAATCATGTTGCAACTAGATGAATATGAAAATTAATGTTAATGAAAATGAGGTAAGATAGGTGGCTAATGATTTTTTAATTATGTTATAGGATTTTTATGCTATATATACAAATTATGAAACTTGTGTGAATGCAATTGTGATTCAAATGATTTGATTATTATATGAATATGATTTACTTGGATGGATTAATGTGTGTATTGAGTGTGCAAGTACATTTTCCATGGCCAATGGAAATTGGAGGCAACTCTTGGGAACCCTATGTAAATTAAGAAACCGAGCTAAAGTCCATATGAAGGGACTATAATTCCATCATGTAATTATTGATGTTATTTGTGAATGTTTTTAATTTGGGTTTTATTGCCACGTCAATCCATCTAGGAGGTGAGTTGTCTATCCAAGTGGACAAACTCGGATTTGAACTTTTAGGCACTTTTTGGGGATTGAAAAGTGATATCTTTAAAGTGTTTTTATGGGTTTAAGGTCCCTATGGCAGGTACCTATGGGTTAGGTACTTTTTTAGCTCAAAATCATGGGTTAGTCTCAAGATAGGGCACTCTTTTTGAGGCCTTAAAGAGGTTTGACACAAATAAGGTTTGGAAAGTGGGATGGGGACTAGTCCCTTTCCAATCCCACTTCTCCATGTTGTCTTGGACGTCTCCCAAGTCCTCACACATGTGTGAGAACACATGGGTGAGTGTGCCTGGGAGGGTGAATGGAAGGTTGACAAATGTTAGCTCCCTATTCAAAGTAATTAAAACTTGAGTTTGTATAAAGCAAACTCAAAAACAAGGGTTAGGGGATTCTTTTGCATTATGGATTTTGGTTGAATTTTGGGGGAGTGAGGAGTTTGAAGAAAAATCTTGGAAGAAGAGGAGTTGTTTGGATCCTCAACCCATATTTACTTGAGCTTGTTTTTAAGGTAGATTCACCACTTTTGCTTTCTACTTCTTCATGTTTGTATTTGAAAGATTATATGTGTAGGTGAAAGGATGTGTTTGAAATTTTATCTATTGTGTTTGATTTGTATGTTTATTTCAAAATGCTCTTGGAGCACATCTTCTTGTGTTTTTGATGTATTATGTGTTATGGGAAAAAGGGTTGTATAGGGATAGGCTCACCCAAAATTTGGGAAGAGCATCCCTCATTGGGGATGGTATGGAGTAGGAACCTCCATGGGGAAGTATAATCCCTCCTTAAGAGGAGAGGCTCAAAAAGGGTATGAGTACCCATATGTAAATGTGAAATGGTAGAAATGGTTTTGGTGGTATGGGTTTTGGAGAAAGTGAATATATTAAAGAAGGGTTGCATGTGAAATGATGGGAGTATGATATGAATTATTCTTGTTGTTATTACTATGAGTCCCCATATGGAGTACGTAGTCCACTCTCTATCCCCCACTTTGGATTCTTAATGAAATCCTAAAGTTATGTGAAAAATCCCTTGGTTGGGTGTGAAAATAATCTTGTGTGTGTAAAATAATGTTTTGCTTGGTTTTGTTTGTACCCGGTTCCCTCGGTTGCCTCCTACCTTAGGGGTGGTTGGTTTTCCAACCAAAGGTTGGGAGGCGAGCTCTACCTTAGCTATGGAGAATATGTTTGTGCTTTGTGTAGGTTGGAGAAAGTTATGAGGATCTTCCATGATTTGGAAGGGTTACCTAGTTTTTTTTTCATATCATTATGTTTATGAGGTAAAACAAAAACCTCACAAAAATGTAACTACCATCATTGGTAGAAGTGAGAGAAAAGTGTATGTGTGGAAATAGTGAATATTTTGCTTAATAATGTAACTCTGTATCTAAGGTAAAATGATCACTTGTTAAATTTCATCATTCTTGTATTTAAGAGAATTATTTATTTCATTTTGAAATAGTGAATGTTAGACTAAAAACAAAGATCCTACATTTTATTCTTTTGCTTAAAGGAGTGTGTTATATTTTGTTGTAAAATAAAGAAGTCTATCTATGCATTTCATATAACTGACTTGCAAATGTCACAGCCTGATTTTAATGATATCTGTATTCACTTGCAAGTAAAGTAAATGAAAAATTCTATGGCTATGTCTCACAATCTACCTACAAAACTATTTTTTATTTATTTAATGAGTTGTACATTCGGTAGTGCTTGGATGCGATGTTAATAGATTTGACTTATCTACTTCCCTTCAAGATAGAAGCAAATATGTGAAATAGAGGTTAGTTTAATAGATCTACAAAAGAAAAAAAAATTAGTCACCACTCTATGTTGTGTAGAAGTTGATGTTATCATGATAAACCCAATCGTAAGTATTATACATTGTGGGTATCATCTAACCCATACAGCCAAACACAAAATATGTATATATATGCAGGTAAAGGGAAAACCTCATGGCACGTTAAACTAAATACTAATGTTAATGAATAAATGTGTGACCTGGAATTTATGAGATGCTATTGAGATCAAGGTGTCCATAATTGTTTCCTGACTCTTAAACAAACACATTAATTTCTTTTTTTTTACCAGACTTCTCGTCACATTGTTATCAAAATCAAAATAGCAAAGTTGTAGGGGTAATTCAATATACTCAAATCTTAATCCAAACATAAATAGTATGACAACCTAAGACTTTTCCATTCTAGCCATGTTATCTCCACGAGCTGTGTCTTTCTACAACTGCCACTGTCCAGATTCTCTCTGTTACTAACCATAGTGCATGTTAAAGAAATTAACAACAACGAATAAATAAATAAAAGAAAGAGGAGATTTGGTCGTCCTCTGCACAGGAAACCCTTGTATTCTACGCTATCAAATCCAATAGCTATCAAATGAAACAATCTTCTGACCATTCGCTACTCCTATATTGTCATATGTTATCTTCCACAATAGAATACTGAGCCTTAGGGAGGCACCTGCAACACATATATTTTGGGATGCAATATTTTCTTCTTTACAACCTTCTATTTTCCTTTACATCCCATACATCGGGATTGAGTAAAACTGGAGTGACTTTAGGCTACCATCCTCTTCCAGTAAGGTAGATTTGTAGGGATTTGGCTTTGCACCCTCTGCTAAGATTTACCTTAGAGAGTTATAAAGTCTGAGCAGCATATCAAAAGCTAGCATGTTAACATCTCTTGCATTGATTTTGATTCCATGAGGTGATTGTTGGGTAGCTATCACACAAAAGTCTCGGGGGGGTTCTAACTGTCACAACGCCCTGCCTTCCTTATGGTTGCACTTACAATGAAAAAGATAAGGAGACCTATGTAATTTTTAACCAATTACTAGCATTAGAGTAAAATGAGTACCTGCAGAATGTGATGAAGGACTAATAGGTGTGCTTGGCTTAGTTCACACGTAAAAGGCACTACACAACGCATTTATTGCCTTCCCCTCCTACGTTGACTCTAGCCATGAGAAGTCCCATCAAATCTTAGGACATATTTTAATCTTAACGTACACTGCCATGTGTGTAATGTCAATTCAGCTATTATCATGGTATGTGAATGGAGTTAGAATTTGAATGATATGATTCTCCCTAAAATTGTAAATCTTGTAATGCTTTAAAGATAAAATGAATATCTGAGTGTAGAGAAGTATGATACAATTATAGCAAGATTCTCAACATACAACGAACAAATGGAAGATTTGCTTCATGCAATTGAATGTCTACACAGTTAAGATGGAGGAATGCTGAAAAACAAAAAAAAAGGCAAGAGAAGGTCCCTATGAACTTGCATCAAAAATTCCCATTGAGTAAAGTACAATTGACAATCGTGCTGCCCTCTTGACAAGTTTTTCATGCACTACCAATATATCTAATATGCACAAGTGCAGCATACGGACTTATGTGAAGTAATAGAGCCAAGTTTGAAATCAACATAAGGCAGCCAAATAATAATTTATAGAAGACCATAGTAGGTCATGTAATCTTTGTCAAAATTCCCATAATTAATATAATACTACTTATGCGCTTGGAAGTAGCACATACACTCAAAGAACATTAACATGGATGCCTCAGAAGTATTACTATAAAATTACATTGTATATGGCTATTTGAATAATATTATAAATCTGGTAATAGTGAACTTAACCGATGGATTAAAAAAATATATATATTACTAGCTTTGGCTGGCGTTGCTATATTTAGTCTTCCTTGAATTTGAAATAACTGAAAATAATAAGATAGATTATTCTCAACGAATTTAGGATTGTGTATGGGTTTTGCATTCCTTAACGTTTTAAACTTTTAAGAGAATTCTACCCTCCATAACATTTTAAGCCTTTAAGAGAATCCTACGTAATTCTCAAGTTACATATTCTTGCAAAAGAAAGGAGATTATATTTCCTCTCCCTTAAGAAAAGATCATAGTAATTTAAAGAAAGAATATGGGTAAAGATAAAGTTTAGTTAATAGAGGAAGAAGGAATTCCCTTTTGTTTATTATTATTTTTATTTTATTTTTCTCTTGTAAAGTCATAGGAAATAATATAAGTAGTGGTTTAGGATAATCATTTTTATCATGATTTTAAATTATTTCTTAAAGTAAATAAAATATATATATATGTAAATAAGTGGTTATTTATCTTTCTTAGATACATATAAATATAGGAGGATGAATAAACAAATAAATAAATAATAGTGAGGCAAATAAATAAAGTAATAATAATCTATCATATTTTTTTTTTAAAGAAAAGAAGAAGAAGAAGACATATTAGTAATTATAACTATCTTAATAGTAATATTACGAGCATCTATAATAAATTTAGTAATGAAGATAGTGGTAATATTAAGAATTGTACTAATACAAATGTTAAGTGATAATTTGGTCAATGAGTATCTCTTCATGAGATTTGGGTTGGATATTAAAATCATAGTTCTCTTGATAGTTATAATATCAGGAATGGTATCAGTGTTTACATTACCTTGGTATTATATAGTAATGTTAATAATGGTGCCATAAGTAGCATAGATATCTAGGAATGTACTTAATTTGGCATGGAGGATTATAGGAACCACATTTATACTTACTATTATCACCTTAACTTTGGATTGAATTAGAAAACTATAGGGTGAGGCTATTGGGTGTCATTAGCATGAACACCATTAGCAATAATCCCTAGTAAAAAAAAAATCTTAAGTCATTTTCCAATGAATGAAATTTAGGGCATTACACAAACCTATCTGAGAAGTCAGGTAAACCAAATCAACTTCTTTCCAATTCCACCCATTCTAAACTTGAAGGAAATTGGTCTTTTACTCTGTAACTACATAATTGGAGGCAGGGGAATTTAGAGCATCCCCAATAATATCACATCATGTCTTCTTGAATCCTTATTAAGTTATTAACCCTACAAAATGAAAACCCTTGTGAAAATTTAACGAATGATTTTAGTTGTCCTCACTATCCTTATTTATGGACCAAAAGTGCTACCAAAAGTGCCACTACCAGCTTGGTCCCTTGTACACCTCACACGTGTCACGTGTGAAGTTGTGTATAGTTACAACTAACTAGTAATAATTGCAATTAACGCAAACCAAAAATCCAACTTAATCAATAACTCAAGCTAGCTACATGAAAAGTTGCAAATTGTGCCTCAAGTTGACAAACTGTCAATTTTCAAAATTGACAATGCCATGCAAGTTGTTGATTGTCAAAATCATTGGATTATTGACTTCATCATCTATGATTCTATAGTACATCGTGTATTTTTCAATATAAAGCTATCTAATCAATCACTATGGCTATTCATATGGCATTAATCTGCACCACCGCTCAGTACCACAACCAAATTGAGAATTTCAATAGAATAAATAAAAGGTAGAACTATATGTTGATTTCTGAAACCATTAATTAAAAAAAGAATTAAATGTCTCGGTTTACCTTAATCATTATCAATGTCTTAATAAGTCACAATAGATTTCCCTCACTTATGATTAGAACTATATGTTGATTTCTGAAATCAATAATTAAAAAAATCTCAACCATTGATTTTTGAAAATCTAACGGTTCTAGTGTTATTCTAGAGGCTTCAGTTCGCAAGTCTAGTGCTTCAAGGATTTACTTCTAGAATGCATCTCTAGCCATCCATCGAAAATTCATTGAACAGTCCCTCTTTTAAAACAAACTTTATGCACTTGCATAATTTAAAATGGGGACATCGCTAGGTTGATGAGACTTGACCCTCAAGATTAAAGAGTTAATATTTAAGGCTTTGTCATAAAATATTTTGGTCTAACTTAGACAATATTAAATGGTAAACAAGAGCGTCAATATTTAAACGGTAAAATATTTAATAGTGCTAGTGTAATTCTAGAGGTTTCAATTCACAAATCTAGTGCTTGAGAGATATACTTCCAGAATGCAACTACAACCATCCATTTAAAATTCATCAAATGGTCGTGATCCATAATGTCGCATGGTTGCTGAAATTTGGAACATTAGAACCAAAGTCTGAAATTTCAAAGTTTTTGAAACCTACGACCCACTGACTACAAAGATGACTAAGAAAGACTTGCAACTAAGGTTAGGAAAAGCACCAAAACCCTAACTTTGGTGAATTAAGATAGGAAAGGTGGCAACTAAGGTTAGGAAAAGCACCAAAACCATGATTTTGGTGAATTAAGATAGGAAAGGTGGCAAGGACGGTGCATTTATGAAGTGAAGATCGCGGGAATATTTTAGCAAGTGGACATGACTGGAGAATCGATGGGTAATTAAGATAGTTACATGTGGAGTTTGAAAAATTATTACCTCTTGGCCCTCGATTAGCAGAGTTAATAATAGAGTTTGGTGTGGAGAAGAAGGCACACCGAAAGTATGAAAGAGTGGTGGTGGTGGCGGTGTAGCTGCAACAATTTTCAAATGGAGGCCAACTTCACTCTGTGTTCGAGGAGGTAATTAAACCCATTTTATGGTGAAGCTTCTGACAAAAGATTAATGGGTATGTTTTTATTCACTGATGGGAGGCTAGTACAAAGTGTGTGGATGATTTTGGGGAAATCCTTTGGAAATATGAGGCATAGATACAGGACTAACATGGATGTATACTCCTTGATTATAGCATGGGGTTTGGATAGGGGAATCAACAAGCATAGTGAGAGAGGTGATGGAGAGGATTGTGCATAGAGATTTCTTGGAAGGATTAGAATCAATACTTGAATGTGCAATTCTAGGTGAAGGTTTCGACTTTCGACAAGGCTTTAAAATTGTGGAACTAGAAGGGGCAGAAGGATGCATCCCTTTCGTGCGTTGGTTGGAGGATGAGACTAAAAATCAATGTAGGGAAGAAGCAAGGTTAGGCTGGGAAGCATTGAAGATCTTTATAGAGCTGATGAAGGTGGAAGCAATTACAACACAGTTGAAAGCACATGAGAAAGTGGAGGAAGAGCACATGGAAGCATAGGCGAAAGCGGAGGCAAAGTGTATGAAAGAAAAATGACAGAATGTGAGGAAGCAGAAGATGAAAGGAAAAGCAACAAGGAAAGTTGGTTACGAAATGGGTAGCAATAGTTGAATTTGTAGTTCTTGTAGGGTTTTTGCAGAATTAACACAAGATTAGTACTAAATTTTTGGCTTGTTGAAATATGTAAGGTACATATAGATAGTTGTGAACTGGTTTTAGTTGGGAAGGGTTACTTTTTCTATTATGAAGCATGTTAAGATGCTTTTTTGAAAAAAATGTTATAGCTGTAGGTGATTTTTGGATGGTTGATCAAAACAATGAGGCAAATAATTTTTATTTTCATGCATTTTTTTATTTGTTTGATATTATGTTTAATTCGCCAATGTTTTTTTTCTTAATCATTTGAAAATAGGTTTCATTCACCAATGTTGTTTTTCTTAGTCATTTGAAAATAGGTTTCATTTGCCAATGAATTTTATTTTTTAGTTTGGAAAAAAAAATAATCGCCAACAAAATTATTTTTTTTGGTTTGAAAACAGGTTTAATTCGCCAATCGAAATATTTTATGGGTTTGAAAATAGATTTTAATCGCTAATGGAAAAATTTTAGTGGTTTAAAAAAAATGCATTTCGCCAGGATTTTCCATAGACTTCTAGTGATTAGAAAAGATTTGCCAATGGACATTATTTTTTTTCACAAAAAAATGAAAAATTTGCCACTAAAATTAATATTTTTATCAGGAAGTATACAAGATTCACCAGGATTTTACACCTTCATTGAGGGGGGGGGGGGTTTCTTAAAGTTTTTTTTGTTTGTTAAACTTTCCATAGTGATATTCAGTAAACAAAGTGAAGAAATGTGAGGAGTAAAGTTATTATAATAATCCATATTAAGTCCCCATATATTAAGAAGAATTCTCATTTATAAGTTAACTCTGTGTTTTCAAGGCTTGAGTTTAGGATATAACCAAGAAATTAAACATTTTAAGCTTAACACTGAACTTTTTTGGAAGTCAAAATTGGGTTGATACTTGAACATGATCTTCAAACAACATCCCTACCATACTATTGATCATCAGAATACGACTAAAAGCAAACTTAACTTTGTAGAAAGATGTGTTAGAAGTCGGGATCGAAAAGTAACTTGGCTTAGAACTCAATGTTGTGTCAGGGGTTTGGTTTCCTTCCGAGGTCCGATTTCGAAAGGAATGTGGGGATTGGAATCGGCTCGAAACCCAAATTTTTGGTAAACACTAGGAACAAACTAAGGTCTCATTCCAAAGTCTGATTCTGTGCAAAGGTCATAAATCAGAGTCAAAACATGTTAGGACCTTAATCCATATAATGACACATAGCTAAGGCTTGATTTTGAAAGCTAATCTCAAAAGCAATGCGACGATCAAAATCAAAACTTATTCAAACATGAGGGTAGTAACTTAGCAAATTCTCAACATTTTTTAGACAACCCTTTGAGATCGAGATAGGGACAATTTCAAAATACCAAAAACCTACTAAAGACTGATTTAAAAAGCTTAACCATATTTCCCTTCATTTCAAAAATCAAATGTAGAAAAAGCATAGTGTTTTGACTTAGAGTTGCAATGATCGACAAATTAATGTTTTTAAAAACTTCAAGTAGGGTTGACCCAATGATACAAAAACCCTAGACAAACTAGGGCATGGTGAGAACAAGAAACCTACACATGAAACACAATGTAAACAACAAGAAAGATGAAAATAGAGAAAACCCAAAGAGAAAGGATGCTAATGAACCAAAAGGTTCAAGAAAAATAAGAAACAAGCACAAGAAAACACATGAAAACACGAAATGAAAAAACAAGTGAACCAATAAGAAAATGAACAAGCAAACACACAAAAATAAGAAGAGAAAAACCAAAAAACACCTACCTCAAAAATCAACAATGCTCACGAGAAATCCTCAACTCCAATTCGATCCTCAAGCTTCACTCCACTTTGGATCTTTCCACTGAAAACACAAAGCTATTATAAGCCAAAATAGAGAAATGGTAGGAATATTAGAAAATAGTTCACGTGTGAACCAATTTTCATTAATACGAAGTAGGTTGAGCCTCGGGAATAGGGCTATAATCATAAATGAATCCTCATAAAACACAAAGGAAAGTTGGAAGTCAAGATTAGGAAGGAACTCGACAGATGAAATTTCAATGAGTGCAAAGTTCCAAAAAGGTTCTAAAATCCAAAACTAACAAAAAAAAGCACACCAGACAGGAATCAGAATCAGGATGAAACCTGAAACAATAACCTTGGGAAGGTTTTGGGTTTCGGTTCCAGTCTGATACTCGATTCGGAAACACACAAGGAAAAACCAAGAGTTGGAAATTGGAGTCAAGATGAAAAATAGAACTTGAAACTTGAAAGGGTTGAGTTCCAGTTCCAATCTGAAACTCGATTCTGACAGATAGAAAAAAAGGATTGGGGATCGAAATCAAGAAGAAACCAAAACTCAAACCTACTGAAGGTCTCAAGTGCTAGTGCTAGTTCGAAACCTGAAATCGAAAAAACAGAAAGAAGACAAGGAAGAAACATGGGAATCAGGATCAGGATGGAAATGAGAAATCACACTTTTGAAGGTGCAAGGTAACAGTTACAACCTAAAAATTGACCCCAAAAAAACAAGGAAAAATAAGACTTGGAAGGAAAAAGACAACTTCCAAAGCCAAAATAAAAACACCAAATGCAAACACCAACAAGGGGGACCCATTTTGATCAAAATGAAAATGGGGTGGTTATAGTTACCTAATTCTTAAGACTATAACCATTAAATATTATGTTGTGGTGTCTCCTAATTTATATAACCTTCAGAGGATGAAATAAAACATCAATATACATATTCTAATTCAAGAATCGTAACATTTATTTACAATCACATAAATTAAAAACATTCAATTAAACTATCAATGCATTCAAACTATTAATACATAATCTAACCTATAAAACTAAATTGAATTGGTTCAACAGTACCTCAAGTGGTCCTTGCTTGAGTTTTTGCTTCCACAGGATCTGGTCAATCACTCACTTACTCAACAAAACATATTATCAAATCAATCCCCCTTTATTGCATTCTAAACACAAAACTATTACACAAAATCTAATAGGAAATCCTATGGAAATATTTATTCAATAACAAACATGATCTTCTACCATTCTACTACTATTGCTACTAGATCTCCTCCTCAATAAGGCATACCACTATATAGGGTCTACCAGGGAGTCCAATTATTCATGAACTAAAAACAAACTAAAGAATGTATGTCAACTCTTCCTCAAAAATAGGAAGAGGACTCAGTCTTTAAAACAAAAACAAATAACTACTGAAACAAGAGTATGTAAATTGAACAAGGATTCTATTCCCAACAAACTTAACCATTTGTAATATAAAACGTGCTCAGAAGAATAGCTCTATCATAATTCATAGTCCCGTTGAGAATATACTTCTTCTCCTAGTTGTCTTATTAGCAGATAAGAGAAATAATTAGTGCCTTGCGATCTGACTAGTACATGATTACCTCCTTCTTCCTTGGATAGTGGTCACGCTACAATCGATTAAGTCCTTTGCAACAAACTGTATTCCTTATGTTATGGGTTGAGAAGCTCCTTGTTGTGGGTTGATAGATACCTTGCTGCAAATGTTAGTCTTATCTTCGAAAGGAATTCTCAATATTAACAACCATAATTTAAACATAAAATCCTACTAAACCTCATGACATTCATAAATCATACATACACATATTAACATAACATGTTTCCATTACAAATGCTTAAAAATACTGAAAATTTTATGAAAGGTTTATGTAATGTCTTAAAGTTTAGTAGAAAGTAATCATAAAAAGTGTGAAATGATAATAGGAAACTAGTCAATTCTATAGCCCATCAATGACCACTACTTGTGTATTGAGCAACTAATGACAAATTATAGTAGATAATTTTCCATATGGTAGGCATAACTTGAATTTGTAAGGTATTTCTAAGATCCAATTTGCTAAATTTTAGTAAATTGTAATTTCCTCACATGACTTGGAGTTATGACTTGTAAAATGTATGGTTAATTTGTATTTACATCCATTATTTTTGCAGCTCCCTTGCTACTAGATCTACCATAATCATAGATGCATTAAAAAAATAGAGGATGCAGATGTTACAATAAATTTGAATAAATACAAGTATATAGTTCTATATATTTAATTGATAGTCAAAACATAAAGCTAATTAATTCATTTTCATTTTATAAAAAATTTAGAAGTGGTTGCATATCCCCTTAAGTCATATCCTCTTAGGTCCCCTTAAGCTATCCTAGATTATGTACCCTTTTAAGCCATCTCCTAATTATAGAACTAATTTTCTCACATGACACTTAATTTGAGTCAAGGCTCTTGTATCCCCCCTTAATCAATCCTCTTAGAACACCTTAATTCATCCTCTTAGCTACCCTAAATCCATCCTCTTGCATCCCCTTAATTAATTTTCATAACTCCCCTTAAGCCATGCTCGTAGTACCCCTTAACTAATCCTCTTAGATATCCTAAATCCATCCTCTTGTGTCCCCTTAAGTCATTCTCTTAACTCCCCTTAATCAATTCTCTTAATACCCCTTAATTAATCCTCTTATCTACCCTAAATTTATCCTCTTGCATCCCCTTATGTCCTCTTAACTCCCCTTAAGCCATCTTCTTAGGACCCCTTAATTCATCCTCTTAGTTACCCTAAATACATACTCTTGCATCCCATTAATTCATTCTCTTAACTCCCCTTAATCCATCCTCTTAGGATCCCTTAAGTCATCCTCTTAGCTATCCTGAATCCATCCTCTTGCATCCCCTGATGAGTGCTCTAAATGATACTTTAAATGTTCATTTTGTGATAAAAAAACTTTATTAGACTGTTAATTAACAATGTTGGCGGTAGAATATACACTTTTCTGTTTGCTTGTTTTTCTCTATATTTAACAAATTAGGGAATATATTAGAAATAATATTTTGCATTGAATGTGTCACTTTTAATTATGTTAATTATGGAATAACTATTCAATGTGAAATATTTGTTGTCACATTAGCATCCTATTCTTGAGGATTCCGCTCAGGTGATTTAATGTTTACTTCATGAGGTGGATTTGTTAAACTATCTGTTTAACAACTTGGAATCTTTCACACTCCTAATCACTTCAGTTGGATACTAATTCATCATAATTTCAAATCGACTTCTCTAGTCGGTTTGGAAACTTCTTGTTCAATTATTGTGTGACAGAATTCTCTCTAACATTTGCACTTCTATTTTAGTTTTAGTTTGTCATTTTGTATCTTAATAGATAGTGCCATGATTTTGAATTCAAATAAAGGATATTCTTATAAATATCCATCTTTAGGGATAGTCTAGGAGTTAGATAATTTTTTTCTTGATATTGTAATGGTTGTACTATGCACTTTTGTTCCATTTCCCTATTTAGGCCAATTTGAATGCAAATAAGAAGTTAATCCAAATATCAGTGTTAAAGGTCCCACTAGATGAAGAGCAGGGCCCGCTCAACTGAAGGAGGTGATCATGTGTTGTATTCTTTTGATTCAGTTAATTTTTGTTTAGTTTATATCAAGTGAAAAGTTAATAATTTCAATTTATGTTAATCACTGTTAGTAATTGCATCTATTCATATTTTTTGGACTAGATCATTGTGTTACCAAGATAGTTTATTATGCTTCACTGTAGATTAATATTACTTGTTTACTTTAAATTTGAGTGTTGTTCATAGGAATTAGATTTAGTAACTATTTTTAGATGCATAATGGTTTTGGTAGAATTAATGATGATGACTAATGGGAAGATAAAACCTACGCTTATTTGGAATTCATTCATGGAACTTAGTGTTGTTGTTTTCTACATTAATATTTACTTTCTTGTTAGCATAAAATAGACTTTCTTTCAAGCAAAATAAAAATAGAATTTGAATTCTAAATTTTAGATTAATTGTGAATTTAGTTACATTTTAATTCTTCCATGAATCAATCACAATTAAGTTAGGTTGAGTCTGAACTAAGTTACTTAAGTTTTAATAAGCGTTAGTTGAGGAATAAGATGGAATTGTGTCTTTAGAAACTAGTTGTTTAGTTCCACTCCTGAGAGCTCCTAAAAGCTCTTGAAGGAGTCTGACCAAAATCAAAAGTCACTAATTACAGTGCAAAACCCCACAATCTGTGGACACATCCTTATCGCATATAGCTCTATGACACACTCGGTTCGATAATTGAAAGATTAAATGAGGCAAGAAGTGACATCAATGGCCTTGCTCATCATTTTTGGTGTATTTGATGGGGAATAAAAGATCTGGCTATTAAAGTTTGAAGCCTTAGTGTTGATAAGGAAGATAGTTGAGATTGTGGATGAGATGAGCTAGAGACCATCTAGGAAGGTTTCTTCCATGAAACATTGATTTTGATCAAGAACAACAAGTACAACAACACCAGATTGAAAATCAAGGAGAAGATCAGGAAATTTTTCAAGAAGAAGAAATGGGTGACCAACCAGGGAATGGTCCCCCACCAAATAGGACCTTTTCCTATCCTATTAATTTAAACAAACAAGATGATGAGCCTCCTATGAAAAATATGTCACCTTCCATTTTACCTACCTTTAGGGGAAAAAATTTGGAAGATCTTAACCAATTTCTCTTTGAGTTTAAGGTTTTATGTCAGACCTATGACTATACAACTGATAACCATAAGTTGAAATTATTTCCTTCTACCTTGAAAGAATCAGCCTTACACTAGTTCATGGGTTTAGGTGTTGGGACAATCTCAACTTGGAAGGAAATGGAAACAGAGTTTTTGGATAAATACCAAGATTACTGTTGAGTAAGAGATAGGAAAGAGGAGTTGTTATGAATGAGACAAATGGAAGATGAAATTCTAGAAGATTATGCAAATAGATTTCAGTTTGTGCATAAAAGGTGTGGTAATGGGTTGGACAATGAGATTAACAGGACAATTTTTTTGAAAGGAAATGATGATGAGTCTAGAGAGCCCTTGAATCTTATGGTGAAAGGAGACACCAATAAGCTTTATTTGGAAGATATTATTGAAATATGCAGAAAATACTCTAGGACTAGAGTAAGGACTAGAAGCACCTAAAGAAACAAAGCTCTCACTCCTGATGTGTCTCAAGTAATGGAGGAAATTGAAAAATTGAAAATTGATTTACTCCTTCATCTCAACATGCAAGGAGATAAGAAGACTGTAGACACTCAAAAATTTGTCCTCATAATTATCCTATTTGTTGTCTATTAATTAAATGGATATTGTTATTTGTTTAATTAATTCATTTAATATCTTTCTTCCATTCATTCATTCATTCATTCATTTAAATCATATCCATATTATAAACATTTATTCATTCAATAATATTATAATCATTTAACCATTTGCATAATCAACCATTTATCCATAAATCATTTCATATTGCTCCATTTGCACAATCATTAAATTATCCATGCATTAAAATCATTAAATCATTAATCTAAATTCACAAATCATTAAATCATTTAATCTTTATCCAATTTCATATTTCATCAAACCATTTGCATACATAAATACATTTAAATTATTTAATAATTCACAAATACATCTTCATTCTAAGCTTTTAACCTACATTATATAATAAAATCCATCCATTATCTCTCTCATTTCAATTAATTTCAATTAATTGCAATATTCATTTTCCCACTTCAATCATTTATCCCACATTCTTCCTGAAATTTGGATCTTTCCCATGAGGACATCTGTAAAATCCCTTATTCTCACCAAAAAGCATACACATTCAGACATTATCAATCCTATTTTTTGTTCATCATAGCTTCTTGTTGCACTTGTGCTCATAAAAATTTGAGAGCATCAAATGCATAAATCAAGAATCATGGTGAAATAGGAAAGCAATGGAGTTGATTTTCTTTTGAAGGCATTTGCTTTAGTTTTTGGCATAGTTTAGTTTTCATTTTGCAGGTGTTTTTATTTAGGAAAGGCTTCATTGGAGTTATGATGAAATTTTGATTTGGGGTTTGATAGATTAAATCAGTTTTTCAATTTTCAACATAATATTCAATACATTATATTCAATGCATTTGATATGATTTACTATGGCAATCATCTGATCAATATGCATTTGATTTGCATTTATTGGTGCTCCTTATCTCAAGGTTCCCATAAAAAGTTTGCAAGAGAATCACAACAATCCATATCTTGCAATCATGACATTTTCATAGCAATCCATATCCCACAATCACCTTCTAAACATATCCTACAAATTTTGGCAATTTTAGTGCATACCATTTTGAGCTTATCCTGCAATCATGTCATTTAATTCTGCAATCACATCTGCAGTCACAATAGTGAGCAATCCATTTTGAGCATATCTTGCAATTGAATTTTGAGTGTCAATTTTTAGTTTTGACATTTAAATTAGATTTTAGTTTTAACTTTTTAAAATTAGATTTTAGTCTTAACATTTAAATTAGTTTTGAATTTTTTAAATTAGATTTTTGGTTTTTAACATTTAAATTAGATTTTAGTTTTAACTTTTAATGTAGATTTAACTTTTAATTTTAAATTAGATTTAGCTTTTTCTTTTAACTTAGCTTTTAGTTTTTAATGTAGATTTAGCTTTTATTTTATTTTCTAATTTGGATTTATCTTTTTTAAATTAAATTTTATTTCTAATTTAGACTTAATTTAGAATGTAGATTTAATTTCATGTAAAATTGATTTAGATTAGATTGGTTTTTAATTTAGATTAGCTTTTAATTTTAGATTAACTTTTTAATTTAGATTAACTTTTTTTAATTTTTAATTTTAGATTTTAGATTAATTTTTTTAATTTTAGATTAATTTTTAATTTAGATTAACTTTAAATTTAGAATAATTTCTAACTTTAGATTAGTTTCCAATTTCTAATTTAGATTAATGTCCTTTTACTTCATAGTTTAATTGTTGACTCGGGGCTAATTTAGTTTACTTTCTTTTGCAGGTTCGTTTGATAGAGACTTCAAAAATAAAACACACTTTTGTTGAAGACTAAAAATTAAAAAAAAACTACTAATGAGATTTTGATGCAAGACAATCATCGAAGACATGATTTTGAAACAATTGTCTTTTAGATTAGAAAACACTTCAATTGGTGCTTTAAAATGAACAATTGTCTTCTCTCAAATAGGCTTAACTAGGGGGTTAATGAACACTGTTTGTTGTACTTGAAGGGATGGTAGGGAGTATGCTCTCACTTTGTGCAAACTTGGTGATCAGAAACAAGACCCATCTATTTTTGTGTTTATAACCTTAGAGGGGCCTGCCTCGAATGAGGAAATGACTCCAACCGATTTTTCGCTTGGGCCGATATACAAAAGGATAAGACTAAACTGTCAAGTCCTCATGGCTATTTTTTCCCTTTTCGTACAGTGTCACTTGAAACCGGGTACCTACCTTTTCTTTTAAAGGTATAAGAGCCCCTAGTAGAGTGATTAAAGCCTTAAGTGGCTTGATGGACGCTTGCAAGGAGTTGTGTCCCCGAGTATTCACTAGAACCCTCTTATTTTAGAAGCCGAAATCCCTTCTATTTGTTAGTGCAGTAATGGTCATTGCCAAGGCATCCACATTATCGCAATTCTTAGTACAGATGATCAACCTGCCATGGGAGATTTATGGGGGCTGGAAGCTTGGTTGACCTGAGAAGTGAGTGCATTGTAAGGGGGAGCCCGTGTGGCCAAGCTTCTAAATTCATCCGCTAAGAATAAGTGCAGTTGGGGAAACCCACGTGGAATCTAGTGAATATAGTCCTTTCCAACCATAGGTTGTGCTTGTCTTCAAGTCAAGTCCATACATTTAGACATTGTGCTTTTGTGTTTGAACTGCATTCTTGTCACAAACATTTTCAATCACACTCAAACATCATCACCTATCATAACCTTTGGGTCTCATGCTTCATCTATCATAATAATCATCCCTAAGCCATCCATAACCTTCCCAAAAATTCACTAATCATCATGCAATAACTCAAAAAATTTCCAAAACCATCAACCAAATATGTCTAACTATTATCCTCCATATTCATCCCCAACCTATGAATGAAACCAAAGGATTGAATATCTTGACCATCATTTGAAAAAGCTTGAAAAACAACTTGAATCCTAACATTTGAATGAAGTGATGCAATCATCTCATAAGCCTTTATCCTCACCCAAAACTACATCATCCAAGTTCAATGTCCATGAATTTCTACAAAGGCTAAATGAGAAACCTAAATCTATGTCCTCAAACATAAATAATATTGAGAAATCCTACCATGTCATGCACCTATCTTCATCCCCTATAAATCAAAATAAACCTCATGAGTATTTCACCCAAGTTAACGATTTCATCCAACCATTCTCTCTCATCATACCATCTACATCCAATGAGTCATGTAGACCTATTAGTCCAAACCGTGCTAGCATAGACTCCCCTACACATCAAGATCAAAGTATTCTTTCCAATCCATCCGATGATAAAAAAATCTCTAATGATCTCCAATCTTTGACAAAGATCCCATCTCTCAAGAACCTCAAGATGATCCCCTTATCTCTTTTTGTTTCATCCAAGATTATCCCCTTCCATCTCAAGAGAAAAGTCTCCTTCCAAGTCCTCCTTCCACCTCATCTAATGAATCCATACCATCTCATGATTCTATCATATCCAATGATCAAGATAAGCTTTACACAAAATATCAGGATTCTCTTCCTCATCAAGATCAAGATATACCTCCATTCAAGGATAACCTTTCATTCCATGATGATGTTCATCCTTTTCATGATTAAGACATGCCTTTCATACCACTTCGGGATGATTCCATACCTAATAAAGATCAAGCTACTCTATATCCTACACCTTTTGATCCTTTTCCAAGTCGAGATAAAAGTACCCCATCATCCCCATGTCAAGATCCTATCATCCATCCTAATTCCCCTCGTGATCACAATCCTCTGCAAGAGTTTATCACACCTATTCAAGATATCCATGATCCCCTTACCTATCAAATGGGTTCCCTCACTTTTATCCAAGGTGGTTTACTTGAAGATTTTTGTATTCCTTCCATATCACATCCACCTCACAATAGAATTGCATCTTGTTTCATAAATAATACATATCCCGTTGGCAAACAAATGTGTCAAAGTATGAACTACAAAGGAAAAGGATTAGGCATTCATGAACAAGGTATCCTAGAACCCCTTTATATCCAAGAAAATCCATATTATCATGGCCTTGCTTATGCACCTCACTCTCAAGACATTGATACCCATCGTAAGTCCAAATTCCATCAAAATAAACCCAAGTATCCTATTCCATCAAACCTTCTATCTATCCTAGCTCCTTATCCTAGTCCATAAAACCTTCCATCTATCCTAGGTCCTTATCCTAGTCCATCAAACCTTCCCTCTATCCTTGGTCCTTGTCATCCAAACCCTAGTTCATCAACCCTTCCATCCATATTGGGGCCCTACATCCCTCTATCTCCTATTCATCAAGAACAAAAAAGGCACACATCTTTGATTCCCTCTCAAAATTCTACCTACATTAACCCATCCATAATACCTCCATATCATTCATCTTTATCCACCTATCCCATTGCTCTTGGAAGCAATTTGGGTGCCAAATGTCAAAAGCTTCCATATCAAAATCCACATATATGAAAGGATCAACATGTCTCCTTGAAGAGACATGAAAAAATAAAAGAAAATCTAATCCAAAGTCAAAAGAAAAAAATTCAAAGGCCACAAAGGCCCACAAAGCAAAAAGAAAAAATTCAAAGGCCACAAAGGCCCATAAAGCAAAAAGAAAAATTTCAAAGGCTACAAAGGCCTATCAAATCAAAAGAAAAATTTCAAAGGACACAAAGGTCCATGAATAAAAAATCAAATTAAAAATCTATGTGGATTTCTAAAAGTCTCATAGAAGCAATAAAATCTAAATTGGCATCCAAATTTGCTAATCCAAAAGCTTCCTCTAATCTTCCATCTAAAAACCTGTCACCTTCAAACTCTATTTTTCCCCCATCACTCCACCACCCTTCAAGGTGTGTGCCAATGTTGATCTTTCCATCCTTTCCATATAACCATTGAAAAGCATTCCAAACTCCTATCCATTATCCAACATCCATCCCCCATTATCCTCCTTTAATCCAAACCTTTGCATAAGTCCTTAGTTTCTTCCATCATACCATTAATCTACCAATGTTTATGAGCCTAATCCTTATTTCCATGGTTTATTAGAGCACATATTTGAGGTATAGTAGCTGAAGAACTTGATGCTTGAGTCCTCCCTCCATCTTCCTATCATGCACATATTATCTTCCATATCGATTTATCCCTATCCATATCCTATTTATTTTTTCCACCTTTCTCTTGCACTTTACACTTGGGCGAAAGTTTTGTCCACCTGTCATTCATATCCATTATCCTCTTTACATTCATCCTTTACCTTTCCACATTTGATCTTGACAAGGCTAAGGATCTTCTGGAACATCATGTATCTTATCCTATTTATGTTTTTCCATATCTTTTGTACCATATCTTTCACTTTATCCATATTCCATCATTCTTTCTAAATACATCCTTTCTTCCCTTCCTTGGTATTGATGAGGAATAGGGGAAAAATACTTAGGAATTGTGTCCATATCTTATCTATTCGATCTTGATCATCCTATTCATTATCCTTATCCTTACATTCTTCCACTCCATATCTCCTAGCTTATCAAAATCCATGTCCCATTTCCTTCCTTTGTTCTTGATGAGATTAGGGGAAAAATTACAAACACATGTTTTGGATTTCCTTTCATATCCTTATGTGTTACCATTCCATCATAGTTCACATCCTTATCATGTCCCTTTGTAACCTTGAATCTTATCATGCAAATCATATTTGAGCCTAGTTGTAAAACATTATCCAATCCTCATATCTTTTGTCAATCAATCATCAACAATCATCAATCTTATCATGCTTAGAGGAATCAATGATCCTAAGTACTTACCATCATCATGCCTTATGGAATCGATCATTCTTGGCCCAATCAACCAACCATTATCATCTTTTGACAAAAGATATGTTGCTTGTGTGGCATGTTTTACAGTGAATCTTTCATTTTGATCTACCATTTATCCATGGTTGTATTACCTCTATCATGGACGATCTTATTCCTTCAATTAGTCATCTATCACATTTCATCTCAGTCCATCTTTAAAACTTCAAAAAAACCATAAAAATCATAAAATGTCTTGAAAAAATCCAAAAAAAGTCATAAAATGTTCTAAAAAAATCCAAAAAAATCATAAAATGTCTTCAAAAAATCCATAAAAATCATAAAATTTCTTGAAAAAATCCATAAAAATCATAAGATGTCCTAAAAAATCCTAAAATCCTAAAATTTCTAAAAATCCAAAAAATCATAAAATGTCCCAAAACTCAAAAAATCATAAAATATCCAAAAATCCAAAAAATTGTAAAATGTCTTGAAAAACTAAAAAATCATAAAATGTTTTGAAACAACTAAAAATCATAAATGTCTTGAAAATTTAAAAATCATAAAATGTCTTTAAAAAAAAAATCACATTCTGAAAATCCAAAAAATCAAATATTCCAAAAATCCCCAAAAAAAAAAAAAATTCTAAAAACTATTGACACTTTTAGATCATCACACCGCTTTGAACTTCAACAAAATCAAATGACATTCAGATTGACAATCAAGCAATCACTATAACATACATATCAACCCATCTTTCAAATCCAACCAGACACATAAACTATAACAAGAATTAATTTTACATTCAAGCATGACGCTTGTTTGTTTGTTGATCTTTGCTTGCTTTATGATTTTTCTCTTTGGTGGCATGTCTTTTAGCTTCTCAAGGATGTCTTGGACTAGAGAGGTGAGGATGGGGCATGTTCACTTGTTTGCTATCTATGGATTGTTTCTTATTCATAGGACAACTCAGCTTAAGACATGGTTGTCTAGAACCATCGAGGACCTATGAGTCTAGTGTGGATGAGATCATTCCTTGTTTGATTGTGTCTTCTATGCAATAAGTATTTAGGTCATCCAAGGTCCTTATACCTAGATGCTTATACTTTACTACTAAATAAAAATGCAAACAATATTCAAGTTGTATAGAATTTCATGTTATCTCTAGATGCTTATAGTAATTTGTGACATAATAAGCTCGATGATGATAAAAGCACTTAAAAAGCACAAGAGGCTTCATCACCTTCATTTTCTTCCATCTTGCATTTTTTCTATCTACCATTTCTTGCATTTCATTTTCTTCATCTTTCTTGTCACAAAGAAATCAATCAAATGCTTTAACTCACTGATATATGTCTCTTGAATCAAATCTCAAATTAATCACCTTGCTTCTCGAAATCTCATGTCCCATTCATCAATCAATCAACCATGGAATCAACTTGTCTTGCGTAAGCATCATTCTCAATCAACTTAATCAACTCAATCAGCTTAATCATCTCATCAAACCGGCTATACTCATCATTTCCATCAATTGTTCAGTTACACCCATCAACCATGCATTTTCATCAAAATGTGCATTTCTTTATCACTTGCGCAATATCATGCATCTAATCATTTTCTAGACATTTATCGAGAGATTAATCTTCTTAGAATTTGTTCGATCAATCTCTTGAGGGGGCATATCATTCTTATCACAATCCTTACCAGGATATCTATGGGGCATGTATCAGTTAATCACTTTTTCTTTGAAATAATGCGACAGGCTGCATTGTCTCAAAGAGGGGCAAAATTTAGACACTCAAAAAAATTTCCTCATAATTATCCTATTTTTCATCTATTAATTAAATGGATACTGTTATTTGTTTAATTAATTCATTTAATATCTTTCTTCCATTCATTCATTCATTCATTTAATTCATATCCATATTATAAGCATTTATTCCTTCAATAATATTATAAGCATTTAACCATTTTCATAATCAACCATTTATCCATAAATAATTTCATATTGCTCCATTTGCACAATCATTAAATTATCCATGCATTAAAATCATTAAATCATTCATCTAAATTCACAAATCATTAAATCATTAATCTTTATCCAATTGCATATTTCATTAAACCATTTGCATACCTAAATCCATTTAAATCATTTATTAATTCACAAATACATCTTCATTCTAAGCTTTTAACCTACATTATATAATAAAATCCATCCATTATCTCTCTCTCATTTCAATTAATTTCAATTAATTGCAATATGCATTTTCCCACTTCAATCATTTATCCCACATTCTTCCTGAAATCTGGATCTTCCCCATGAGGACATATATAAAATCCCTTATTCTCACCAAAAAGCATACACATTTAGACATTATCAATCTTATTTTATGTTCATCACAACTTCTTGTTGCACTTGTGCTCATAAAAATCTAAGAGCATCATATGCATAAATCAAGAATCATGGTGAAATAGGAAAGCAATGGAGTTGATTTTCTTTTGAAGGCATTTGCTTTAGTTTTTGGTATAGTTTAGCTTTCATTTTGCAGGTGTTTTTATTTAAGAAAGGCTTTATTGGAGTTATGCTAGAATTTTCATTTGGGGTTTGATAGATTAAATTAGTTTTTCAATTTTTAGCATAATATATGTTAGGGTTAGAAAGGTAGATATCTAACAATTAAATGCAGATTTAAGTAATAAACAAAGAAACTAAAACACACAAAATAAATCATAACACAGAGAATTTAACGTGGTTCACCCAATCTAGGCTACACCCACCAAACCACAGCCATACAATACTTTTATTATCTAGTGCAAAACTTATTACAATCTTGTGAATAATCGTGTTTTTCATCATACTATAACACCCATCTGAACCCCTTTTATCAAGCTTAGAAGCTTCCATATTTTGGGTTCTAAAAAATTAGATTTGTCTTTTTTCGTTGAGTTTTCCCTTTTTCGGTGATGACGCAAAAAAGTAGGAGGAAAATTTTTCTCGGGGGCTATCGGCCCTGAACCCCCACCTGGGGCCCAGCCCAGCCCTGAACCCCAGCAAGGATACATGCCGAGGTGTACAGTATACCATGGGCTATATAGTATAGCATGATCATTTTCCACATACCAACAATACAAAGACTACTGAGCCTTTAGCCATTTATTGTTCCAAATATATAGGAAAACATCTTTTGAGAGAGTGTCCATTAAATCAAGTTGATCTCTGTGAAATTTTTGAGAAACATCATGCAACAAGTTCTTATAGTCTCTTACCTGGAATTAAGATTTATTTGAAGAAACAACCTATAGTGGAGGAAGAGCTTAATTATGTTGGAAAAAGATCTCAAAATACAAGATATAATGCTAATCAAGGGCAATATGGTTCTAAAGCTAATTGGAATCAGAACCCTTGAAAAAATCCAAACCAATGGATTCCTCCCTACCAAACACAACCACCACCTACATTATGGGGTCAACCTGAATGGATGAATCCTCAGTGGAATCAATCATAGTGGCAATCAAATCAGCCACAGTGGCAACCGAACCAACCATTGTGGCAACAAAATCAAACATAATTTCAACCATGGAAAAATTAGGCCCTGAGGTGTCCCTGGGCACAAACACCTCCATTAATTACTGAACAAGTATACCAACCTCAGCTGCCTATGCAACCTGTTTCAAATCCAAAAAATAATCGTATTGATTCAAATCCTCCTACTTTGAATGTAATTGATGCCAACAATATTCAATTAAGGAACTATAATGTCTCATACATGCCAAATCCTAAGAAGGAAAAAGAGTATTCAAAGGAAACCCAAAACTCTGATGATGTACAAAAAGTTAATCAGGCACCTTACCTTGAGTGTTTGAAAATAGAATAAGTAGCTCATAACATCCCCCAACCAAATTTAATGAATGTGGTAGATTCTCAACTTCTCCAAAAATTGAAAAAGATCAATATTGAGAAACCATTATTATAGGTCATTAAAGATATATCAAAAATAAATCAATTGGTTAAGTATCTTTGTATGAAAATGCTAGATAAGAAGAAGAAATTACCTCCTACAATACAGATAGGAACCAAACTCACTGATGTTTTGTTAGGAAGATTACTCCCTCAAAAATATAATGATCTTAATAGTCTTGTGATAACTTTGAGTATTGGAGGAATTGAGATAACCAATGTGCTAATTGATTTGGGAGCAATTATCAATGTTATTACATCATACATTGTTGAAATGTTGGGTATGAGAAGGGTTCAACCCACAAAAACTGTTTTATAGTCGGCAGATCAATCTACTACCAAACCTAAAGGTGTTCTTGAAGATATCATGGTTACCATTGATACATGGGACTATCCAGTTGACTTTCTAGTTCTTAAAGCTAGAAAGAAGGATTTTAGGTATCTAAATATCTAAGGTAGACCATGGTTGGCTACTTCAACAACATTGATAGATTGCAGATCAAGAAGTATGATAATTTCTAATGGTTAGAAACAGGAGTTGTCACTTTATCCTCTATCCAAACCATCATTTCGGCCTAATACTCAACTTTGGGTCGATGAGGATATAGAGTCAAAATGAGATGGCATTGTAGAATTACCCATGGTTACTTTGGTAGAACATGTCAAGGAATATGAAGAACAAAATTTTAATTCTAAAAATATTGGTCAAGTAGAGAAGAAGAAGAACTATCAGGGGGTGTTACATCAGCAAAGTTCACATACATGTCCCTTGAATACACTTGTTGGAGAACCACTTGATTCTAAGAATAAAATCAAAGAAATTACAGTAGCAGGGGATAAGCCTCTTTTCATTAATTCATCCTTATCCTCCTCTCAAGAAAAGGAATTGAAGAAAATTTTAGAAAATCATATTGAAGCATTTGCTTTGGAATATAAAGATATGAGAGGATTTCACCTTTCTATTTGCACTCATCATATTTATACTAAAGATGTTAAACTAGTAAGGCAGGGTCAAAGAAGGATCAATCCTATTCTTCATGATTTTGTAAAGCAAGAAATAGAAAAACTATTGAAAGTGGGGTTTATTTATCCAATATCTGATAGTCAATGGGTTTCTCCATTGTTTATTGTTCCCAAGAGAAATGGAAAATGGCGTCTGTGTGTGGATTACAGAGAATTAAACAAAGCCACTAAAAAAGATCATTTTCCTTCATCATTTATTGATCAAGTACTTGATAACCTAGCTGGCAGTAGTTATTTCTCTTTCCTAGATATCTATAGTGGGTACAATCAGATTCAAGTGGCTCTTGAAGAATAGGATAGGACTGTTGGAATCAAGGAACACTGAGAGGCGAGGGTGAATCGGTGTTCTGCAATTTTTAGCTTTATTAATCTAATCTTTAAAGTACTTATAACATTCAACCAAAAGAAAGATGCATGAACATAAAAGAAGCAACCACAACACCATAACACAAGGATTTTTACATGGAAACCCTGTTAGGGGAAAAAACATGGTGGAGGTCAATCCATAATATGATCTGAATATTATACTGAAAAGTGTTTACAAAAGAGAATGCACATGCATTTAGGCACACTGCCTAGAGCTCACTGCTCAAATGCAAAAGGAGACTCACTATCTTACAAAATATTTGGATTACATCCAAAGATTTGAATTGAGAGAATAGAATCTGCTAATGCCTGAATTTAGTTTTGGTTAAGAACATCAATCACTTTCTTGACCTTCTATCTGATTTTGCTCTTCTACTCTGTTTGCTAAAATTTGGATCACAAATCCTTTTATGCACAAGTGAAACTATGCATAATCTCTCTTCAATAATTCTTACTTTCACAACACACATCAACACACTTCTTACATGCCTCCAAATGATATAAATGATCGCTTATATATATATCCACAACTAAAGATTTAATTGCTACATGTCGACTTCAATAAAGCATAAAATATTTACAAACTGTCGACTCAATCCATAGATAATTTTTAATGCGCACCAACCAAAGTCGGCCACAACATAGTGAGGACCCAAATCAACATGCTCGAACACAAAACCACTTAAACAATTACTCTTCGAATATTTGTAACACGCTACATTCACTTAGTTGGCTTTCTTGCATTGATAAACTAACAAACGATCAACCAGATCTTCTAAATTCCACATAAATCAATATGAGGCTCTAAGATTCAAGGATAACATGGATCACACATCGAACAACCTTCCCTGAGATCCACAACTCAAAATGATAATAAATAATTTTCATATGAATCGATGAACACAATTATGTTGGATGTTTTGTTCTAGCTTTGACAATTAACACTGATATTCAATCTAACTTCTGGTATGAGAAAATACTAATGTGCAGATTGAATCACTGACTAGGGTTGCCATCAATGACAACACCAAATGACATGTGTAGTGTCTCTTGCCAACAATCTCCCCCTTTGGAATTGATGGCAACACTTAGTGAAAATTGACTAAGTGTCGGATCAGTACCAACATGGATACACTGCCAACCTTCAAATCTTCAAAAACACAACTCCCCCTGAGATGATTATGGTATTTTTCACTGTCCCAATCTCCCCCTTTGACATCAATGATAAAGATGGGAATCCGCATACCATAAATAAAACAAAAACTTCAAACTGCATATGTACAAAAATTCTTCTACAACTTACATAAACTTGAATATATCTACAAAATTGATCTTCAACAAGCTCAAACTAGTGTCCCAACTCTTTTTGAGACTCTCCAAAATAGTCAAGTGTGACCACAAAACAAGTAAGATTGCATCTTTGCTGACTCAAGGTTAGCTGGATCACTAACTGCCATAGCATCCTGTGCTTCCTTGAATGGACTAAGCATTATCTCCATCTTAGAACCTATCAATCCTCTTAGCTCACAAACCTTTTCAACAATTATGCCTTCTTCATGCATCAAAAATTTCATTTTTTCAAGCAAGGATATGACTTGACCTTCTTTCTTTCCAATAGAAATGGTTAGAGGATCAAATGCTTGAGAGATATCTATTAACTGTTTCTCACAATCCTTCACTTTCTTTTCAGTGTCCTCAATGAATTTAGACAATGATAAGCATGACTTATAAATATTTACACCTTTAGACAAAGCACCTTGAATGTTATTTACACAGGTAGCTAACAAATATTTGTCATTAGCAATCATACCTTTCAGCCTACTAAACCTATTAGCATCAAACTCCTTTTGAATCTTATCCATAGTTGATTTCTCAAGTGACTCAAAGTGAGTACTTACAAAATTAATAAGTTTCTTCAACTAACCGAATGGAGAATCAGATGAATCCTTGACATATGTAGGCATAATCTTCTCCAAAATACCAGATGCAAGGATTAACAACTCGCTATCTTCAATATGAGATTTTAGAATCTCTTCCCTTGCCTTAGCCTATGCAAACGATGCAAATTTTAGTTTCTCAATGGGAGATAAAGTAGCTAAGTTAATAAGACCTTCAGTTTTGCATAAATTTCCTTTACAAGAGATCCCAAAACATTTGCACATCACTAATTCAATTATTCCTATCTTCCACATTCTGGTACCAACTACCGACAAGGGGGTTTAAAGATTTTCTTGAGAACTCCCCCTAGGCCAAAGGCCATAAACTAATTTTTGGAGGAATTACCAGAATTAGGTTCTAGTGCTGAACCATTTCCTACATCAGAGGGACTCTTCTTCACCCATATCTTCTTCATTTGCTTCCTTATCTCATCTATAGTGACTTTTCATTTTCCCTTTTCATCCTTCTTCATGTTTTTCCTTTGATTTATCAGACCCTTATTACTTCTACAAAATCTAGCAATGTGACCAAATTTGTTGCAATTGTAGCACACCAAATTTCTTTGTGCACACCACATTTATTTGTCCAGATCAGTTGTTCCATTGATTTTCTCTAGATCTACATTGGTTAGCAATATGGCCAAATCTATTGTGTATCTATATGACCAAATTTGTTGCAAACAAAATAGTAACCATTGAACCTTTGAGAATTAGGTTGTCTTACCAAATACCTTCCAACTTTGTTCATCTAATTTCCTTTCCTGAATTTCCTTTGTCCAGATCCGAAGCTTTCTCCCTTCTCATATCCAAGACTCACTTGTCATCATCAGTCCTCTGACTCTTAATCAATTCATCAAGCTTGGTTAAGCTAATCTTGAACTTCTCATCAAATTCTTTTATAGTAGCAAGTTCATCTCTAATATCAACAATCTTCTTTTCAAGATCTTCTTCATTATTTCTGGATTGTTCTATTTCAATCTCCAACTGATTGAATCCATCAGTAATTCAACTACATTCTTCAAATTTTTCTTTCAAGGACTGAGCAATATTCTCTTCATTCTTCTTTTTGTCTTCAATTTCCTTGGCCATCCTTATCATAATAGCTTCCATCTCATGCTTTAGAACAACATTATTACTAGTAATATTTTCACATTCTTCTGTGTTTTCCTTCAAGGCTTGACTCAGGTGTTCATCTTTCATACTCTTACTTTCTTTCTGCTTGATCTGATCACTGAGTTCCTTTCTCTTCTCCCTAGACTAATTGATTTTTTCTTTCAATGATTGAATAAATTTCTCAGCATTCATGAGATTTGCTTGCAATTCTTGGACTTCAGAGTTTTCCTAATCAAGATCATCCAGTGCCACCAAAAGTTATTGTTGCAGACTACTTGAATCCATTGAATCTATTTCCTGGATCTTCCCCAAGCTTTTAAAATTCTTCCAAGGAACTAGGCTCTGATACCAATTGTTGGAATCAAGGAACATTAAGAGGGGAGGTGAATTAGTGTTCTGCAATTTTTAGCTTTATTAATATGATATTTAAAGTACTTAGAACATTCAACCAAAAGAAAGATGCATGAACATAAGAGAAGCAACCACAACACCATAACACAAGGATTTTTATGTGGAAACCTTGTTAGGGGAAAAACCACAGTGGAGGTCAATCCATAATATGATATGAGTATACTCAAAAGTGTTTACAGAAGAGAATGCACATACATTTAGGCACACTGCCTAGAGCACACTACTCAAATACAAAAGGAAGACTCACTTTATTACAAAATATTTGGATTACATCCAAATATTTTAACTGCAAGAATAACATCTGCTAATGCCTGAATTCAGTTCTTGTTAAGCACATCAATCACTTTCTTGACCTTCTACTTGATTTTGCTCTTCTGCTTTGTCTGCTAAAATTCAGATCACAAGTCCTTTTATGCACAAGTAAAACTGTGCATAATCGCTCTTCAATACTTATGACTTTCACAACACACATCAACACACTCTGTACATACCTCCAAATGATATAGATGATCGCTTATATATACCTGCAACTATAGATTTAATCGCTACATGTCAACTTCAATAAAGCATAAAATATTTACAAACTGTCAGCTCAATAGATAGATAATTTTCAATGTGAACCAACCAAAGATGACCACAACATAGTGAGGACCCAAATTAACATGCTTAAACACAAAAACACTTAAAAAATTACTCTTCAAATATCCAAAACACACTACATTCACTTAGTCAACTTTCTTGCATTGATAAACTAAAAAATGATCAACCTGATCTTTTGAATTTCACACAAATCGATACAAGGCTATAAGATTCAAGGATAACATGGATCATACATTGAACAACCTTCCCTGAGATCCAAAACTCAAAATGGTAATAGAGAATTTTCATATGAATCGATGAACACAATTCTGCCAGATGTTCTGTTCTAGCTTTGATAGTTAACACTAATCTTCAATCTAACTTTCGATATGAGAAAATACTGATGTATGGATTGGATCACTGACTATGGTTTCCATCAATGAAAATAATAGATGACATGTGCAGTGTCTCTTTCTAACAAATACTACCTTCACATGTCCTTGGGGTACGTATGCTTATATTGTTCTGCCATTTGGACTGTGTAATGCACCACCCAATTTTTTGAGAGTTGTCTTGGCTATTTTTATGGATTTAACTACCTCATGTGTGGAAGTATATATATATGACTTTACAGTTCACGCAAAAACATTTGAAGAAGCACTTGAAAGTTTGAATAAATTTTTGAAAAGATGTAAGGATCATAGGTTATCTTTGAATCATGAAAAATGTTCCCTCATGATGATGAAAGGGATTGTTCTAGGACATCACATTTCAAAATGGGGAATAAAAGTTTATCCCAAGAAAGTAGAAATCATTCAATAGATTGAGATCCATAAAAATCAAACTAATGTTCATAGTTTTCTTGGGGATGTTGGGTATTACAAAAGATTCATTCAGGGGTTTAGTAGAATTTTTGAACCTTTGTTCACATTGCTCAAGAAGGATATGGAGTTATTATGGGCAAGTGATTGTCAAAAATATTTTGAAACAATTAAACATGCCTTAATTACTCTAATTATCAAAGGACCTCTTTGGGGAGTTCCATTTCATATACATTCTGATGTGTCCAACTTTGCTATTGGTGCAATTTTGGGACAAAAAGTGAGAATGAAGCAATGCATGCTATCTACTATATTAGTAAAAATTTGAATCCTGTTGAAAGGAATTACACTACAACTAAAAAAGAGTTTTCAGCTATAATATATGCAATTGATAAATTTAGGCACTATATTACTAGTTACAAGGTATTCATTCACACAAACCATGCTGAGATTAAGTATTTGATGAATAAACTTGTAGCGGGTGGACGAATTATAAGATGTATACTATTTTTGTAGGAATTTGATGTGACCATTATAGATAAGCTTGGTAAAGATAATGTTGTTGCTGATTTCCTTTCTGGAATTGTGTTGCAGGGTGATCAAGAGCTAGTAGATGACACATTTCTGGATAAGCACTTGTTTGTAGTATCAATTCATCCACCATGGTTTGCTGATATTGCAAATTATCTTGTAACATGGAAGAGTCCAAGCCATTTTAATCCTAAGCAGAAATGGAGATTAATTCGTGAAAGTTCTATATTTTAATGAATAAATGGACTTTTGTTTAAAATGTGTCCTAATCATGTTCTTTGCAGGTGCGTTGTAGAAATAGATGTTTATGATGTCATACATGCTTTCCATCATGAGCCAAAAGGATGAAATTATTCGGTGATCAGAATAATTCATAAGATCGTAGGAGTTGGTTATTTTGGCCATCTATGACAAAGGATGTTTCATTCTTTGTTAAGCATTGTGTTGAATGCCAACGGATGGGAAGACTTACACACACAATGGAGATGTCATTACAACCTCAGATAGCTCTGGAACCTTTTGAGAAATGGGGAATTGATTTCATGGGACCTGTTGATCCACCATCTAGAGGACAACATTATATTCTAGTTTGTACATACTATGTCACAAAGTGGGCTGAAGTGAAAGATTTACCAGTAGCAAGGGAAGACAAAGTAGCTAATTTTTTGTATAAACATATTCTTCAGAGATTCGATGCACCAAGGGAAATAGTGTCACACCAAGTACCATAGTTTGTGTCTGCTATGATGGAAGCTTTTATGCAAATATATCATATGGCACACATGAAATCCACACCATATCATCCTCAAGAAAATGGGCACGTAGAAGTTACTAATTGGGAATTAGAAAATATCTTGCCAAAGACTGTTTCATTGAGAAAAACATAATGGACAGAAAGGTTAGATGAAGCAGTCTGGGCTTACAACACAACCTAGAAGACAACCACAAGATTCTCTCCATATGAGCTAGTGTATGGGAAAACTCCAATCATGCCTATTGAGTTTGAGTTGTAGACATTAAAAACAACATTGGATGTTGGTATTGATTTATTTGAGGTAGAGAAAAATAGGATTCTACAGTTGAACTGATTGGATGAAATGAGAATGGAAGCTTTTCAAAACACATAAATGATCCAGAAGTAGAGGAAAAAATGGCATGATAAGCACATTGTGACTAGACAATTCAAGAAGGGAGATTGGGCACTACTATTTGATTCCAGATTCCAAGAATTTAAAGGAAAATACCATACAAGATGGTTGGGACCCTATGAAATTGATCAAGTTTTTGAAAATGGAGTTGTTCAACTAATACCAATAGATGGAGAAAGAAGGATTATGTTGTTTAATGGTCATCGTCTAAAGATATTTCATAGATCAGCATCAAAAGAGGAATTTGTATCAAATTTGTAGCATAGAATTGAACATTTTCTTGTGGAGGATATTTATTTTATAGGAGAATGTGCTTCTTTATAATCCTTTTGAAGAAGGCATAAATAAAGGAGATAGATTGAAAACCAGAAATAGCGGTTTATCTCCTGAAAGATCTATAAAAAAAATGGGAATGGCTAAAAACCAGAAATGGTGGTCTTCTTGGATCAAATTTAGTTTGCTCCTGATGACTCCTAATGGTCTCAAAATTTCTTGTAATCTACCAACTGTTGAGCTCTTTCTGATTAGCTTGTTGGAATCTTTTCCAACCGAGTTAAATTGCACGCTTTGGTTGAGTACTGCTTTGAATAAAATAAGAAGGTATGCATTTATTGTAAGTATTATTTTTCTAATTTAGTTAGTATGATGTGAAATTGAGTAAATACTTTAAGCATAGAAATCTCCACCAAATAGTTGTTAATGATATAATAAATATGTTAATTATTTCAAAAATATGGTGGAGAGATATAAATGTGACATTAAAATACTTTTGTAATGATTGCAAGTAAGAATTTTTACGTCATTGCAAATAAATTTGCATGTTTCAGCATCGCTGCCAAACTTGCAAATCATAATGCAAAGTACAAGTTTGAGTGTGTGAATCGTCTGGAAGGAATAAAGTGAAATTAATACTAGATGTTTGACACAACAAGATATTTATGGAAAATTTGTTGCTTCTAAAAGAAGAAATATTCATTTTGCATTTTTTTCAAACAGTTTGTGTTTGGAATTTTCTTTGTCAAAGTTACAGAAGTAAAAATGGAGAACAAGAGAAATGTAGAGCCTGAAAACTTTAATTTAGGCTTTGAAACAGAAAGATTACTTAGAGAAGTTGGATGGCTCAACTTTATTCAGATGTATGAGGGTTTTGAGCTAGAATTGGTTGAAGAATTCACGAGAAATTTTCATGTTAATTTCACAAGAGTTAAGGGAGAAGTGATAGAAGTCATTCTTACGATTATAAGTGAATTATCATATATTCTTGTTGAAGGAGAACCAATAAATAAAGGACATATTATTTTTGAAGAGTTAGTTTCAGCATTTCATTAGGAACCTGAGAGGCAACTTGAAATTCAATGGCACAAGGGAAGTTAGAAGGGAATAGCTCATAATAGCTTGGAGGAACCTAGGAAAATTGTTGTTATGTGGTTAATGAAGTTCTTTACCTGCCAAGGACAATGTGGCAAAATACTGGGGCCAAGAATGTGACTGCTAATTCATTTAAGGTATGGTAATAGCAAACCTTTTGCAAAAATCAATCTACCTACTTTTCTATTTTCTCAAATCTCTATTATGATATCAAGAGTAAAATATAGGGGTACATCATCTATCAAATATTATAGTTTGATACATTTGATTATAAAGCACCATTTTTTTAAGGAAAGAGTCCAACAAGGAAGGGTGGCTTGAATTTTTGTCAACTCTCACTATTAAACATGGAAGAAAACCCAAGAATGGGACCGCCCTAAAGGGGGTAAAAATTGAAAAAGGAGGATCTTTTGGAAAAAGACAAACAAAAAAAGAGGAAGCTACATGAATTCATTAGGGTAACCCGTAGTGTATCTAAAAAGAAAAATCAAAATTCTAAAGAAGAAAACCCTAGTACTTTTGATACCCATATTCCAACTCTTGAAAGCTTATTTGAACAACCCCCTGAATCTCCTCAGGATACTTTAGAAATCCATGAAAAGGTTCAAATCCCTATACAGTCTACTGAATGGGCTGCTAGTCTACATGAAGTCCCACTTCCATCTCCTAAAATAAACCCTATGTTAGAATCATATAGATCACATCATGCTAAAAAAATTTCTCATATTTCAGTTAAAGATAGCTCTGCTGAAGAATTTGATAATCAAACTAAGGAAAGAGAAGCTTTTGAGGAATTTGAAGATGAGGAGACTGAATCTTCTCCTCCACCCTCTTTGGGTTATCAAATAAGAAGGGTAAAGAGCCAATGACTGAACAAGAGGAATCTCCTAAAATTTAGGAAGAAGAAAGGATGGTGGAAGAAGAGTTAGTAAGAGCAATGGAAATATCTAGAATGCAAGTAGAGTTAGAGGAAGAGAAAAGAAAAATGCAATTTCTTGAGGAGAAATTGAAAAGGAAAGAAGAAGAGTTGCAACAGTCTATGAATAAACTAGAAGAAATGAAAAAGGAAATGGTAGAAAAATAAAATAGTTTGCAAGGACAGTTAAAAAAAATAGAGGAGGATTTTCAACAAGCTAATGCATAGGCATTAGAAAATGCAAAGGAAATAGCAAAGTTAAAGGCAGAGTTAGAACAAAAAGAGGAATAATTGAGACAACTATCCAACAAATTATAGTTTCAAGAGGCTTCCACCTCATCTGCTCCATCCAAATACCTCAATTTACCTCCTATTCCACCACCTACACCTTGTTGAATACCCAAGATACTAAAAGGGGGGGTGAATTAATATCTTCTTAAAATTATTGAATAAATACCATCCAATTACTCCAATGCATATAATAATAAAGATAAGAAAGAGCATTAATAGAACGTGAAAGCACACAACACATGAACACCAAGATTTTTACGTGGAAAATCAAAAATGGGAAAAACCATGGTGAGGGTTAGCTCACCATATAGTATAACCAATTATAAGATATTAAAAAAAGGTGGCTCACTACCTAGACTCACTGTCTAACATGGGAGGCTCACTACCTATAGAGATACAATGAAAAAATGGATTACAACTAGAAAATGAACTGATAAAGTTACACCTAACAAGAGTTGATTAAGTTCCTTTGATGCTCAATAAATTGAATTAACACACTTCATCATCTTCACACTTCTTCACATTCACAATTCACTTCACAATCCACTTCATCAACCTCAAAACTATCCAACATATATATTTGATTCATCCACAAGCATCAATTAGGTTGTCCTAATTAGATACAACCCGTACTCACCAAAAATATCAATTGTTGTCTTCAAGCATGTACAAAATATTTCCTAAAACAATTCAAGTGTGTAACATGCTACAACATGTTGGCATGGACCTAAGATAGGTCACACATACATCTGCACAAAAAAATTAATCCATTACAACAACAATACATTAGGTTAGCCAGAGACATACTTAATAGCAAAAATGCAACAACAAAATAATGTTGATTAGCCATACGAGCACCTGAGCATGCGAAATTCTACACATACAACCTTCTGACATCCAAAAACCATTTCCCAAAGTTGCAAGAAACAATAATCATTAGTAGAGGATTGCATACCAAAATACCAGAGGATAGTAACTGCATACTAGTTCAAATACCAGTTTAGAATATTAGATCAAACTAGAACTTGAACTTGCAATTGCAACTCATATAACATGGTGACATCAATGAAAACACAAAAGTTGTATAATAATATGTTCTTCTTCATTCTTCCAACATGCCTACTTCAACACTTGTTCCAAGAAGATACATTTCTCTAACAACAATGAAACGTAAACAAGAAAATTATCAATTCAAGAATCAAGTTCAATAGCTAGAGAAAGAAAGAAATGAAGAAAATGAAAGGTTTGAGTAAGTTGCAAAATTGTTCTCTGCAATGATGTCTATGAGAAAACCATCAGGTTTATATACATTATTTTTGAGGGAAATATTTCTTCAATGGAAAATCAATCAAATGGTTCTGAAGAGAAAAACTAATTATGATGATGATAGTGATTTTCTAGAAGACTTTTACAATAGTCATCCGACTGTTCAAAATCAAATGTGTGAATATTTTCAACATAGTTTTCTTCCTAGCCATTTTCCTCGGTCATTTTTGAATGTTTTCATAGGATAATTACAAATAAGGTCTTTTGTATCAATGCTACAAAATCAAGTTGAATGGGAAAATCAAATAGCTCGGTATAGAGATGCATAGATGAAATTAGGTCTCCCTATGAGAGATGAAACCCCCTGGTCAATAACTTTCAGAGCCGCATTAAGATATTTTGCACTATTGCAGAAAATAACACTAGTTTATAGGTGGAATATATCTAAAAGCATTCATGTTTTCAACGATTTATAAGATCAACTTCCATACAAAGCTTTGGCTGGAGTAGGAGAGAGGTTTCACAACATCCTAGTGCCATTGAGAAGAAGGGAACCCATCTATCCATGAAATATTACCTGGAGTCTCACTAGAGTAAGAACTTTGATAGATATCATAAAAGAGCAGCAAGCCAATTAGATTGGAATGAGATTCAGAACACCCTTAATCATAATTCCCACACCTACATTAGATGCACCACCACAATTTATAGGGGAAAGTTTGAGGGATTAAATGAAATAAATTGAACAATTGAATGGGTATGCTCATTCTAGGACTTTCATACAATATATGTTGGAATGTGCTAATGTGTTGATATGGTTACTTAGATAGTGAAAAGAAACATAAATTTTCTAGTTGAGGACATGGTTGATAGAAAGAGGGAGAGAATGGTGAGTGCTTTAAATGATACTTTAAATTTTCATTTTTTGCTCACAAAAACTTTATTATATTGTTAATTAACAATGTTGGAGGTAGAATATATGCTTTTATGTTTGCTTTTTTTTCTTTATATTTAACTAATTAGGGATTTGTTAGAAATAATATTTTGCATTGAATGTGTTTCTTTTAATGATGTTAATGATGGAATACTATTCAATATGAAATCTTTGTTGTCACATTAACATCCTATTCTCAGGATTCCATTCAGGTGATTTAATGCTTACTTCATGAGGTGGATTTGTTAAAATCTCTATTTAACAACTTGGAATCTGTCACACTCTTGATTGCTCCAGTTGGTTTCTAATTCATCATAATTTCAAATCAACTTCTCTAATCAGTTTGGAAACTTCTTATTCAGCTATTATGTGGCAGAATTCTCTCTAACATTTTTAGTTATGTTCTAGTTATATATATTTTTTTTTTGTATCTTGGTGGATAGCACCATGATTTTGAATTCAAATAAGGGATATTCCTATAAGTATCCATCTTTAGGGATAGTCTAGGAGTTAGATAATTTTTTGCCTGATATTGTAATGACTATACTATGCACTTTTGTTCCATTTCCCTATTCAGACCAATTTGAATGCAAATAAGAATTTAATCTGAATCTTTGTGTTAAGGGTCCCACCAGAGGAAGAGCAGGGACCACTCAACTAAAGGAGGTGATCCTGTGTTTTATTCTTTTGATTCAATTAAATTTTGTTCAATTTATATCAAGTGAAAAGTTAAGAATCTCGATATATGTTTAATCACTGTTAGTAACTGCATCTATTCATATTTTTTGGACTAGTTAATTGTGTTACCAAGATAATTTATTATGCTTCACTGTAGATTAATATTTATTTGTTTACTTTAAATCTGAGTGTTGTTCATAGGAATTAGATTTAGTAACTATTTTCATATGCATAATGGTTTTGGTAGAATTAATGATGATGACTGACGGGAAGATAAAATCGACACTTATTTGGAATTCATTCATGGAACTTAGTGTTGTTATTTTCTAGATTAATATTTACTTTCTTATAAGCATAAAATAGACTTTCTTTTAAGCAAAATAAAAATAAATTTTGAATTTTGAATTTTAGATTAATTGTAAATTTAGTTACATTTTAATTCTTCCATGAATCAATTACAATTAAGTTAGGTTGAGTCCGAACTAAGTTACTTAAGTTTTAATAAGCATTAGTTAAGGAATAACATGGAATTAAGTCTTTAGAAACTAGTTGTTGAGTTCCACTCCTAAGAGCTCGTGAAAGCTCTTGAAGGAGTGTGACCAAAATCAAAAGTCACTATTTAAAATGCAAAATGTTGAAAACGAAGGTAATTATGTAGCGTAAAACTTGTAAAACTATGAGACTGTAGATTTAATTAAGTGTTCTTTAATACAATTATTTGTGTATGATTAATTTGTTTAGATCAATTTTACCAATTGTAGAAAGAGACAAAATATTGTAGAAGAATGAGAGAAGAAGATAGAAGTGACACAACATAAAAGTGGAGAAACCCTTTCAGGAAAAAAATCCACCAAAATCAAATAGTGCTTGTATTATTTAACTTTAGAATAAGATTACAATAATATTGTATCAATCCTTAATTGATATACTTCCTTTCCTTCAACAATCCTTCTTCACAACCTGCAATAAACTCTCATGCACTTTTGAAAACACAAGATATCCATGCATTGCATGTGACCAAGAATGAATCCACACATCCCATGCCATGGTTCAAACCCTCACACATGTACAAGTTCAACCTGCTAACCTGCATACAAGATCTAATGCACTTGATGCAATTAATAGATAATTAATGAGCATTGTAGACTCCTAAGAGTTGTATAAAATAAGAGCATAAATCTCCTCACAAAAAACCACACCTAGATTGTGCAAGTAGAGTTCCACCTTGTGATCTGAGTTCAAACCAAAGTCTTCCTCAATTTAGGCACCCCAAACTGAACACTTAACTCAATGTTGGTCAAGAAAATATCTTGCAAGCATCACCTCAAAGTTGGGGCCCAAGAATTGGCCCACTTAACCGAGCCTTGTATATATCTTCTCATGCAAAAGGTGTTAACTCAAAGATGCCAACTTGGGTGCCCAAGGTGGTTCCAAGTCAGTCTTGGTTAACTGAAACATATCTCTCCACCAATTCATGCAAACATTATGCATGATTGATCATCCCCACTTAACTAAATGTATCCACCCATTATTTGTCATGCAACTGAAGTCATTAGTCATGCAACTCAAGTCAACTCAATTCAACTAGGATTCAACTAAAACTAACCACATGCAACTGAAGATAATTGAACCATAACTAAACTAAAATGAACTGAATTGAACCTAACTAAACTTGTACTTAACTAAACTCTACTCATGAAAATATCAATCCCTAATTTATAGGATCTAAACATGCATTACTGAAGTTTTATCAATCCTCCAAATAGTTAACTGAAGCAAGGTGGGTTCCACCTTCCATGTGGGCACCCCATGTCCTCCTATTTTGTAGGAGCTCTTCTTGGACATCCCCACATTTTCATATCATTTAGGAATAATCATAAATGTCAATTTACATGCTCATTTCATTCGAATTTAATCTCTTTCTAATCCTAGTGTTGGGGAATATTTACCAAGGACTTAAGAGATACATGAAATATGTTTAGGATTCCAATTAAATGTCATCGTATTCCCAACATTCTCCCACTTGAAGTTAAACATTGCATTTATTCTAAACAAGGAATCATTATTATAAATCAAGTACAAGACTCGAGACCAATGGCCTTCGTGCCCCAAGACAACTTATCTGCAACATTGATCAAAGTGTCAACTTTCTCAATCAATACATTTCTCAAGTCTCTATAACCAAACTATCATAGGTACAACTTCATGCTATCAACATAACAATCCAAATCTACAAACAAGTCCTTGTATATCCACCATCCTACAAAATAAGACTTCAAGGTAATAACACACATAGACATGCAATAAAAAATCTCTGAAGTAACTCACTGTAGTAAAGTGTAACTAGTTCAAGAGAGGTGCCCCTCTCATAAAAAACACATATACCTTCTAGAACTCCCACTACACAGGTAATTTCAAATTTGAAAAAAAAATCACAACATTAACAAGTCCTCCTATAGCACTTCACATAGAGGATGTGGCTATCTCCTCTATCATAGTGTCAAAGAAGCATATAATGATATGCAAAATACATCTCTCATAACATAAGAACCTTCAAGAAGAAGACAATATTCCCACAAAGAGAGAACCTAAAAATCAAACCATGTTCTTATACCACACTAACATGTGCCAGACTGTGTAAAGTAAGATCTCCTTCAACACTCCCAAACTGAAAGGATATCAACATCTAACCATTCAACTTATAATGAAACATGGTGAAACTTAGATGTAAACCTCTCACATAAAGTAAATCAAACTTAGCCAAACATTCCCACAACAAAAGGGAACATGCCCAAAGCCACTACCTATATCCCATACCTCTCCTAACCAAATCCTCAGAACTAATTAAAGTTCAAGATTTCAAGGAGAACAATGGAAATACATCAAATCATGCATCTACTTCTCAACAATCCCTCAAAACTCAATTTTCAAGAATAATGCATAAGAGAAGACAAGATACATATAAAAAATGCATCTAATAATTAGGTGGGAAACACCTCTTAAATTATTTACCTGCTGAGTAGACCAAGAATGGGATACAAGATTTTCCTATGCATACAACACCAAGCAATATAGGCTTTCAATAAAGACAGCCTTCTCATCAGGTCTATGATGGACTCACATGCATTTCTAGGTGTAGGATCCTCGGTCTTTACTATTGAATTTTTTTTATAACAAGTAACCATTCCAACACATATCTCTTAACACAAGAAATATCCAGCCTAACCCAAGTCTCTCTAGTATCCATGAGCACCCACCAATCAATCCATGCCAACTTCAAATGCAACTTGCATAATCATGAAGCTCCAAGAAAATGATTAATACTCAAAACCATACAGAACTACATCCTCTCCAAAGAAGAACAATAACACCTTTACTAAAGACTCTAAGGGTCCTCCATGAAACAAGATGTTAAAAACTCTTCAAATTACATGAAGATAATGATATCCTACCAAAGCTCCCACTGAACTATTATATTGACCCATACATGGAAACAAGATAAAAATCAAACCATCACTATCAAAAGCTCCCACTGGAACATGTAACCAAGCTATCCACGACATCATGATAACCATCTTCTAAATGAATACCATCCATGGCCTCAACACAATCAAAGAATCCGCTGTAAATGACATAGCTCCCAAAAAGTCAAGTAAACCATAATCTCTAATCCAAGAAGATAAAACACACTTCTTTTACAAATCTGTAATAACACAATAGTAAAATCTCCCACTAGAGCCAAAAAACATTCAAAATTTTAAGAGGAAGGTGTCTCAAACTCTACCCAACCTCTAGCTCTGATACCAAATGTTAAAAATGAAGGTAATTATGTAGCTTAAAACTTGTAAAACTATGAAACTGTAGATTTAATTAAGTGTTCTTTGATATAATTATTTGTGTTTTATTAATCTGTTTAGATCAATTTTACCAATTTTAGAAAGAGACAAAAGATTGTAGAAGAATGAGACAAGAAGATAGAAGTGACACAACATATACGTGGAGAAACTCCACCAAAATCAATAGTACTTGTATTATTTAACCTTAGAATAAAATTACAATAATATTGTATCAATCCTTGATTGATATGCTTCCTTGCCTTCAACAATCCTTCTTCACAACCTGCAATAAACTCTCATGCACTTTTTGCAGCACAAGCTATCCATGCATTCCATGTGACCAAGCATGAATCCACACATCCCATCCATGCTTCAAACCCTCACACATGCACAAGCTCAACCTGCTAACCTACATACAAGATCTGATACACTTGCTGCAATTAATAGACAATTAATAAGCATTGTAAACTCCTAATAGTTGTAAAAAACAAGAGCATAAAGCTCCTCATAAAAAAATATGCCTAGATTGTGCAAGTAGAGTTCCACCTTGTGATCTAACTTCAAACAAAAGTCTTCCTCAATTTACGTGCCCTAGACTAAACCCTTGACTGAACATTGGTCAAGAAAATATCTTGCAAGCATCACCTCAAAGTTGGCACCCAAGAATGGGCCCACTTAACCGAGCCTTGTAAATATCTTCTTATGAAAAAGGTGTTAACTCAAAGATGACAACTTGGGTGCCCAAGGTGGGTCCAAGTCAATCTTAGTTAACTAAAACATATCTCTCCACCAATTCATGCAAACATTATGCATGATTGATCATCCCCACTTAAATAAATGTATCCACTTGTTATCTGTCATGCAACTAAAGTAATTAGTAATGCAACTCAAGTCAACTAGCATTCAACTAAATATTTTTGAACCATAACTGAACTAAACTGAAATGAATTGATACTGAACTAAACTAAACTAAACTAAACTGAACTAAACTCCACTCATGTAAATATCAATCCCTAAATTGTAGGATCTAAACATGCATTATTGAAGTGTTATCAATCCTCCAAACAGTTAACTAAAGCAAGGCAGGTTCCACCTTCCATGTGGGCACCCCATGTGCTCCTATTTTGTAGGGGATCTTCTTGGAAGTCCCCACATGTTCCTATCATTTATGAATAATCACAAATCTTAATTTACATGTTCATTTCATTTGAATTTAATCTCTTTCTAATCCTAGTGTTGAGGAATACTTTCCAAGAACTTAAGAGACACATGAAATATGTTTAGGATTTCAATTAAATGGCATCCTATTCCCAACACAAAACCCCTCCCAATCTATGGAGACATCCTTATCACATATAGCTCTAAGACACCTAGTTCGATAATTAAAATATTAAATGAGGCAAGAAGTGACATCAATGGTCTTTCCCATCACCCCCTTAATCCATCCTCTTAGGACCCATTTAATTCATCCTCTTAACTACCCTAAATCCATTCTCTTGCGTCCCCTTAAATCATTATCTTAACTATCCTTAAGTCATCCTCTTTCCCACCTCTTAATTCATCTTCTAAGTATAGATAAATTTATCACATGACTTAGAGTCAAGGATCATGTGTATCTCCCCTTAATCCATCCTCTTATGTTAGCATGACAACTAATGATGGAGCACTCACCACACCTTGTGGTTATTTGGTCATAGATATCACATGACCTCCTTACAACTACAATATTTTTTCACACATGTACAATTGAATTCAATTATATGGATGCAAATTAAAATATATAAATAAGAAATTAATTGATGCAACTTTAAATTAAAACTATAAATACATATGTAGTTTTAGGGTCAATATATATTGGTTTACATGAGCACAAGGTGTGTCGCCTTGTACAAATACCAACATAAAACAAAGATGATCTAATTGAGATGATGTCCTAAAGTCACTCATCTACACCAAACACTTCAAATTAATATATATATATAATTTCATGTTATTAAACATAAATTTTGATACATGTACATTGTTGGAATAAACGAACAATCTCTAATCCAATTGTTAATCACCAAATCACCAAGATATGATACCAATTGGTGAGATGCAAGGCTTTTCTACTACAATATAGAAATCTGAAAATTGTATGCAAATCTGTAAATAACTTTTCTTAATCCTTGAAATACCATGAAGAGATTCAACTTCTTTATGATGCTAAAATCAGCCATTCTAACATACTTGATAAAACCACCTTAGATGAACTTATAACAGCAATAACATCACCATAAGATAGCAGCAACAAAGAGGCACAAATCAGCAACATAAGAATGCAAGATCTCACAACACAAGGTAGCAATGGAACAGAAGAATAAACTCATAACACAGTGTTTACGTGGAGAAACCCTTGCGGGAAAAAACTCCACCAAGAAGAGAGGCCCAAGTTGTATTATCTTCAAAACAAGATTACAATACATCCACTTCCAATCTCCTCTTGAGTCTTCAATCCTGCAGCACCCTGTTACTCTTGTTACTCTCTCTCTTAAACTTCACTCTCAAGTCTCATATTTATACAAAATGAGTACCCACCAAAGGAATTCGTGGGAGATGGATAAAATCCAATATTTCTATCTTGGGATACACCAAAATTATCTTCTTACATATTCCCTTACACTTGTCATAGGCATCTTCCCAATATAGGCACCTAGAACCAAGAATAGGAACTTACAAGACAATAATAGCTGTCATATGTTGTCATAGAATCTCTTACAACTTATGACAGTTGTAAGTTGTCATAGATGCTCTTACAAACTTATGACATGTTTCATAATAGCCCAAAAATACATTTCCCTAAGATAGGCACCAAGATTCTCCACCTCACCTCATTTACTATTTACCAAGATTCCTTGAGCAGTAAAAGTAACTCTGTAATAAACTGCCGGTGAAACTTATTCATCCCTTATGGATAATTACAAAATAAAAAATAATAAATGGAATAAATACAATATTGGGATTGACAAGGTTAATGGCACCTTATCCCAACATACATGTTACATATTTCAAATAAATTAACATGTGACAATATGTATCTAATATGTAGGATGATTATCAGAACATAATAAATCCACATATGATCCCACCTCTAATGTAGGTGTGTTTGAAGTGGATGTTTGAGTAGAGTCATAACATGGATTATTGTAACTTTGATAAAAATGTGGCATCAACACATGGGAGATAATAGGACCAACTAATCCATCTCCTCCATGCTCTCTACCATTGAATTTAGTTACCATGTGGGTAGCTTGATCAGTGAGATCTTTTGAGAGAAAATTCAATGTTGCTAATGTTGAAACCACTACCCGATGCTGAAATGGTGGAGGAATACAAGGAGATGGAGGAGAAACAATGGGTGGAATCATAGTAGGTCGATAAGGATTGATACGTGCTCCTACTCTATGATGTGGCATGTCACCAACAACTCCCTAGAATGATATCATATCAAAATTTAATTGGGTTTTAAACCCATCTCAAACTCTACCCATAATTTCCTAAAAAAAATATAGGGGCACCTCATAATTAGAGTGTGGTGGATGATCAAAGACCATCCACGATCACTCCCAAAAATGTGTTCCAATCTAAGGATACCTACACCATCCAATTGAAATTCATTTTTTGTTTGTAGGTATTGGTTTATTGGTTGCAAGGTCAATGAAAATGGGGCTAATGTTTGTTTATTTGTATGGAGATCAAGGATCTCTATATAAGAGATTCCATCTGCATAAAATTGCCTCCTCTCCTCCCTTCAATGATAAAAACTATCTAAATATGCATCAATAGATAAAACTAAATCAACAACAATTTGCATCGAAGATGAAAACCATGCTAGGTGGGGGGCATATGAGGCTCATATTTTATTGAATTATTTTTTCTTGAATAATGTTTATATTTGCATTAATGTCTACTCACAATTGAGCCTCATCAAGTGGAGGGGGGGTTAGGATGCGGGGGGGTTATGAAGTGGGGGGTTTTGAGGTGGGGGCTTTGAGGTGGAGAGTATTGAGGTGGGGGGTTTTGAGGTTGAGGGCTCAGGGTTATGCAAAAGGTCATCTATCAAAAACTCATCAAGTGATGGTATTCGCTCCATTGGGCCACTACATATTAAACAATTAGAAGAAAAATATCAACAAACAAATTACATAACAAAGCATCATGCACTAAATTTTAAAATTTTAAAATAAATTGATACTTGTTGAAGAGATCATTAAATAATGTACAATTTATTAAAGATAAATGAACAACATGAATTTGGACTAATTTATAATTTTTTTGTACATTGAAATTTAACATATAAGATTAGAAACTATATATATGTACATGATAAAATTCAAACCCTAGAGACATGATAAGAATTAAGCACTAAAAGAGAAGGAAATAGGAGATAGGATAAAGGGATTTTAATCCTTATGTTTATTTATTTTTTATAATATATTAAATATATTTTTTAAAGTTTTTACTATAATTTTTTCCCTACATTAATTCTATGTTCTTGCACATGTAGATATGTCAATGCATCATTTAGACACATTAAAATACATCATTTAGACATAGTAAAATAAGATAAATGTACAACATGAATTTGGACTAATTTATAATTTTTGTGTACATTAAAATTAAACATATAAGATTAGAAACTATATACATATACATGATAAAATTTAAACCCTAGAGACATGATAAAATTTAAGCACTAAAAGAGAACGAAATAAAAGATAGGATAAAGGTATTTTAATCCTTATGTTCATTTATTTTTTATCATATATTGAATAATTTTTTTTCAAGTTTTTGCTATAATTTTTTCCCACATTAATATATGGTAATGCATATATTTTAATTTGTATCACATTGTTCATACATGTAAATTAAGATATTTATTAATTTTATATTATATGAAAATAATTTATTAAAATATCTAATACATTTAAATCCTATTAAGATCACAATTAAGAAATGTTGGAATATGTGCCTCAATCCTTACTGACATGGAACTCCTAAAGCGAAAATTTGATGTGACATTGTTCATGTCTGGGTGACTAACTATTCTAAATCTGCTTGACAGGTTCATGTCGCCAAGACAGAGTTGATGTCTTGCCAAAAATGACTATCACTGTGACTCTCTGTGTTCGGCGTGACCTTTTGGCGATCGGTAGAACTCTGGGTGACAGTTGATCTTATCGGGCTAACTCTAGGGCTTCGATGAGATGTCCCAGCGAATGGTGTAAGTCTCACTGATAGCTTATGGCTATCGGGCTAACACACATGGATCATCGGGGAGAGGTCTTATCAAAGAAGGTAAGTCTCGCCAAAGAGAGTATTCTTTTGGTTCATTCACGGTGACAAAAGACTTCATTGAGAAGTCTTGACGACTTGAATAAGTCATGCCGACAACAGTCTTTGGGATCACTTTGGGCGCTCGGAGAAAGGTCCTGGCGAAGGACATAAGTCTTGCCGACTCGGTAAGACTTGGTGATGCTCGATGAAATGTCCCAATGATGAAGAGCAGTCTCGTCAACTCGGTAAGACGCGATGGAACTCGATGTAAGGTCACAGCAAAGAACAAAGGTCTTGCCGATAACAAATGCTCATCAATGTAACATGAAGGTTTGGTGAGAGGTCTTGGCGAAGATCGGTATGTCTTACCGATGGAATGTCTCATCATTGTGACTTGTGGCATTCGATATGAGTCTCACTGAAAAGTGATAGTCATGCTGAATGGAAAACAAACGATGGCATGACTCGAAGACTTTGCTATGAGGTCTTGGCGAGATCGGTATGTCTTTCCAATGGTCTCGCTGAGTTCGATATGACTTGCAAGCATCATGAGAAATCTCTTGCCGATAGGGATGCTTTGGATATCGATGGATTCGGTATGACTCATGGTGTTCATTATAACTTCTTGCTGACTATTGGGACTTATGTCAATATCGATATGAAGACTTTGTGGCATTGGGGAGACACTGTTAGTGTCTCACCGATATGCCAACAAAGTTGAACTCCTTTGACCAGTTTGACCATCCTATGTGGAGCCTCTTGGACCAATCAGAGGAAATGATTTTTGAATGGATGGCAGTTATATTTTTGCAACTGTTGCAATGCTGGAGCTGAACAACATGCAAGGAAAAATCAATTGCTCGAGAGGAAACTTTCTACGATGGGAAATGGCAGATAAGGATGAACAAAAGGAAAAAATCAGAATGTGATAAGATTTAAAGGATCGATTCTGATTTGAAATTACAATGAGTGAAATCGAATTGTTGAGATCTTTTCTGTAATTGGATGAACAGTGAATGTAGCTACTGTGAACTAATACCAGAGAGTTGTATCTCTGATTGTATGTAATTGTTGTTACTATAATACAAAGAGATTCAATTTGGTGTGGTGGGTTTTTTCCTGAAAGGGTTTCCCACGTAAATATGTTGTTCAATGTCTTTGAGTATCTTCTCTATTTCTGCAAATATTTCATGTGTGTCTTAATTGGATTGTAATTAGAAAAATTAAAAAGTATTGTCTTCTTACTTCCCTGTGGTTTTGACTTTAGGAAAGTTGTTTCCATACCATTGCTTCCCTTACAAGTGGTATCAGAGCCTGGCCAGTTGTGTTGTCCTTATGAGTGGGTTGGATTTTTTGTGTCAATCCTTTTCCAATGGGAGTTTTGTAGAGGTCTGATAGTTTAATTACAAATTAAGATGGCTAGCACATCTAGGAAGGTGGAAATAGAGAAATTCAATGGCAGCAATTTTGAGCTGTGGAAACTCAAAATGGAAGATCTGTTAGTAGACCGAGATCTTTGGACTGTTGTGTCTGGAACAATGCCTCAAGGCATGAAGCAAGAGGATTGGGACCTGGTAGATAGAAAGTCTAAGGGGTTGATAAGGCTCTATTTAGCAAACTCTATTCTTCTGAACGTACATAAAAAAAAGACTGCATCTTCCTTGTGGAAAAGATTAGCATCCATTTATCAAGGCAAGTCCTTGGTGAACAAGCTATTCTTGAGGAAGAAGTTGTATTCTTTGAGAATGCAGGAGGGAAGATCTATTGCTAATCACTTAAATGCTTTCAACATGATGATTGCTCAGTTAACATCTATTGGTGTGAAGATTGATGATGAAGATCGCTGCATGTTGCTATTATGTTCTTTGCCAAATTCTTGGGATCATCTGGTAATGGCTGTTGGGAGTACAACATCCACTTTCAAGATGTAAGATGTTTCTTCTTTGTTATCAGAAGAGATGAGAAGAAAATATTCTGAGATGGCAAAGGAGGCTTTGGCTGTCAGAGGTAGATCGAAGGAGAAAGGCAAGAAGAAGGACAAGAAGTCCATATCGAAATCAGAAGGGAGATCAAATTCTCTTAGCAAGAAGTACAAGGTGAAGTGCTGGAATTGTGGGAAACCTGGTCATGTCTGAAAGGATTGCATGGAGGAGAAAAAGAAGAACTCTTCTAGAAATGATTCTTCTCAGAGTGATGTAGATGCCTTCATTGCAGCTTTGGCTACATAGGCATCAGATGATGTCTGGCTGATTGATTCTGGAGCATCTTTCCATATGACATCTCATAGAGATTGGTTCACAAAGTATGAAGAATACAATGGTGGAAAGGTGTACTTAGCAAGTGATTCATCTATGGAAATTGTTGGTCGTGGAAGAGTCAAAATTCAATTCCCTGATGGAAGAGTGAAGGGAATCAATGATGTGATGCATATACTATGTCTGGGTCAAAACCTACTTTCTATAAGTAAGCTGAATGATATTGGAGTGTAGGTCACGTTCTCTAGAAATGGCTGCAAGATGACTAGAAGCTCTATGGTGGTGGCTAGGGGTGCTCGAATTGGTACCTTGTACAAGCTGGATGCATTGGCTGTCCAATGCAATAGTGTCTCTGCAAAGTCACTCAAGGCTACTCATGGAGAAAAGAAGGAAAATGTTCTTGATAGTGTAAAATCCATGGAGGTTAAACTTCCAGCAGAGAAGACTATGCTCTGGCATCATAGGCTAGGCCACATTGGTGAAAAAGGTTTAAAAACCTTGAAAAATAAAAACCTGGTAGAAGGGCTTGAAGATTGTAACCTTGAGTTTGAATTTTGTGAACATTGCATATATGGAAAGCAACACCATGTTTCATTTTATTCCAGTCCTCACAAATCTTCTGGTTTGCTTGATTATATTCATTCTGATGTGTTTGGTCTAGTGAATGTTCCTTCTCTGTCTAAATCAAGATACTATGTGTTGTTTATTGATGATTATTCAAGAAGAACATTTGTATATTTTATGAAAAGTAAATCAGAAGTGTTCAGTCGGTTTAAGGAATTTAAAAACCTTGTAGAAAATCAGACTGGTAGAAAAATAAAATGCTTAAGGATTAACAATGGCGATGAGTTTTATTCAGATGAATTTGAAAGGTACTATACAGATCATGGGATTAAATGACATAAGACTACACCTTACACTCCACAACAAAATGGAGTTGCTGAAAGGTTCAACATGATAGTAATGGAAAGAGAACGAAGTATGCTAAGCAGTGCTAGCTTGGAAGAGAAGTTCTGAGCTGAAGCAGTCTCTATAGTATGTCACTTGGTAAATCATTCTTCTAACTCTGCTCTTGTTGAGAAGACACCTTTGGAAGCATGGTCTAGAAAGAAGCCCTCTCTGAGACATATTCGTGTCTTTGGCTATGAGGCATATGCATATGTGTCATTTGAAAAAATATCTAAGTTGGAAAACAAAGCTGTGAAGTGTATTTTTATTGGCTATAGCGCTGGAATAAAAGGATACAAGCTTTGGAATCCTAAGATTGAGAAGGATTTATACAATAGAAGTGTTATATTTTGTGAGCTGAAATCTTCTACATTGGATCTACAGCCAGAGAAGAAATTAGAAAATGAAAAGGTTGTAGTAGGAATTCCTCTGACACCAGACAAAGAGGAATTGAAAAATCAAAATGTACCTAATACTAAGGAGAGTTCAAGTAGTTCTAAAAGTTTTGAAGAAGATGAAGAACCACCTCAGCCTTAGCCTATGAGGAGGTCAATTCATGAAAGAAAGCAACCTGATAGGTATGGGTTTTCTTTAATAGAGTCTACTTGTGCCTATGCTTTAATTTCTAGCACTGATGAACCTAGGACTGTGAAAGAGGCATTTAGAATGTCTAATTCAAACTCTTGGTTGGAAGCCATGAATGAAGAGATGACATCATTAGAAAAGAATGATACCTGGAGTTTGGTGCCATTGCATAAAGGTAGAAAAGTTGTGGGCTGCAAATGGGTGTTTAAAAAGAAAATAGGCCTGGACGATAATGTGGAAAAATATAAAGCAAAGCTGGTTGTGAAAGGTTATTCCCAGCTAGAGGGAATTGATTATGGAGAAATATTTTCTCCTGTAGCTAAGCTGACATCTATTAGATTTCTTTTGTCACTTGCAGCAGCGTATGACTTAGAAATTGAGCAAATGGATGTGAAGACAACATTTCTTCATGGTAACCTTGAAGAAGAAATTTATATGTCCCAACCGGAGCACTTTGTGGAAAAAGGTAAGGAAAGACTGGTTTGCAAGTTGAAGAAATATTTGTATGGGTTAAAACAGTCTCCTATAATGTGGTACCGAAAATTTGACACTTTTGTTTTGTCATTGGGATTTGTAAGATCAAAATGTGATCATTGTGTATATTACAAAGCTTAAAGTGATCAAGTCCTTATTATTGCTCTCTATGTTGATGGTATGTTGTTCATAGGCAATAGTAAGCTAATGATTTCTGATCTTAAGTCTCAGTTGTCTGCAAAGTTTGAAATGAAATATCTTGGTGCAGCAGGGTATATTCTGGGAATGGAAATAACCAGGGACAGGAAAAATAGAAAACTTTGGCTCAATCAGAGTAAGTATATCATGACTGTTCTAGAGAGATTTTGTATGACTGAGTGCAAGCAGCTAGTTGTTCTAGTTACATAGGGAATGAAGCTATCTGTTGAGGATTGTCCAAAATCTCCTACTGAGATGGAGGACATGACAATTGTACCTTATGCTAGTGCATTTGGCAGCCTTATGCATGCAATGGTCTGTACAAGGCCAGACATTGCCCAAGCAATGGGATTTCTTAGTCGGTTTATGGCTAATCCTGGAAGGACACATTGGGATGTTGTGAAGAGAATGTTTAGATATCTGAAGGGTACTTCAGACTATGCTTTGTGTTACCATGGTAACTTGGTTGAATCACAAAAGACTCTCAGCATTCAAGGTTATGTGGATTTTGATTGGGCAGGGGACATTGACAACAGAAGATCCACTAGTGGATATGTTTTCATGATGAATGGTGGTGCAGTGAGTTGGATGAGCAAGCGGCAGGTTGTAGTCACTTTGTCCACTACATAGGCAAAATACATGGCAGCTACACATGCCTGTAAAGAAGCAATCTGGTTAAAATGATTGTGTTCTAACATTGGTTCTGATGCAGGAAAAATTACTATTTACTGTGATAGCCAGAGTGCTATATGTTTGGCAAAGAATCCTACTTTCCATGCCAGGACGAAACATATCGATGTATAGTATCACTTTGTACAAGATATGGTGGAGGATGGGAAGGTCTCTTTGGAGAAAGTGGATACTTTGGAGAATGTTGCAGATGCATTGACGAAGCCTGTGAACACAGACAAATACAAGTGGTGTGCCAGTTCGATGGGACTCTTGGCCCATGTTTTTCAGTAGTTTGTTTATGCTCTGGAGGTTTCAGTAAGATCTTCGTCAAGTGGGAGCTTGTTGGAATATGTGCCTCAATCCTTATTGACATGGAACTCTTGAAGGGAAAAGTCATTGTGACATTGTTCATGTCTAGGCGACTAATTGTTCTAAATCTGCTTGATAGGTTCATGTCACCAAGATAGATTTGATGTCTTGTCAAAAATGACTATCGTTGTGACTCTCTGTGTTCGGTGTGACCTTTTGGCAATCGATAGAACTCTAGGTGACAGTTGATCTTATTGGGCTAACTCTAGGGCTTTAGTGAGATGTCCCAGCGAATGGTGTAAGTCTCACTGATAGCTTATGGCTATCGGGCTAACACACACGGATCATCGGGAGAGGTCTCATCGAAGAAGGTAAGTCTCGCCGACCAGAGTATTCTTTTAGTTCATTCACGGTGACAAAAGACTTCACTGAGAAGTTTTGGCGACTTGAATAAGTCACGCTGACAATAGTCTTCAGGATCACTTTGGGCACTCGGAGATAGGTCCTAGCGAAGGGCATAAGTCTTGCCGACTCGGTAAGACTTGGTGATGCTCGATGAAATGTCCAGCGATGAAGAGCAGTCTCGTCAACTTGGTAAGACATGATGGAACTCGATGTAAGGTCATAGTGAAGAACAAAGGTCTTTCTGATAACAAATGCTCATCAATGTAACATGAAGGTTCGGTGAGAGGTCTTGGCGAAGATCTATATGTCTTGCCGATGGAATGTCTCATCATTGTGACTTGTGGCACTAAATATGAGTCTCACCGAAAAGCGATAGTCACGCCGAATGGAAAACACACGATGACATGACTCAAAGACTTCGCTATGAGGTCTTGGCAATGGTCTCGCTGAGTTCGATATGACTTGCAAGCATCGGTAAAACGTCTTGTTGATGAGAAATCTCTTGCCGATAAGGATGCTTTGGATATCAATGGATTCAGTATGACTCATGGCGTTCATTATAACGTCTTGCCGACTGTTGGGAATTATGCTGATATTGATATGAAGACTTTGTGGCATCGGGGAGACACTGTTAGTGTCTCATCAATATGCCAACAAAGTTGAATGCCTTTGACTAGTTTGGCCATCCTATGTGGAGCCTCGTGGACCAATTAGAGGAAACAATTTTTGAATGGATGGCAGTTAGATTTTTGCAACTGTTGTGACACTGGAGCTGAACAACATGCAGGGAAAAATCAACTTCTCGAGAGGAAACTTTCTACGATGGGAAATGGAAAATAAGGATGAACAGAAGGCAAAAATTAGAATGTGATAAGATTTAAAGGATCGATTCTGATTTGAAATTACAATGAGTGAAATCAAATTGTTGAGATATTTTATGTAACTGGATGAATAGTGAATGTAGCTACTGTGAACTAATACCAGAGAGTTGTATCTTTGATTGTATGTAATTGTTGTTACTGTAATACAAAGAGATTTAGTTTGGTGTGGTGGGTTTTTTCCTGAAAGGGTTTCCCACGTAAATCTGTTGTTCATTGTCTTTGAGTATCTTATGTATTTCTGCAAATATTTCATGTGTGTCTTAATTGGATTGTAATTAGAAAAATTAAAAAGTATTGTCTGCTTACTTCCCTGTGGTTTTGATGTTCAGAAAGTTGTTTCCGTACCATTGCTTTCCTTACAGATATGGTAATGCATATATTTTAATTTGTATCACATTGTTCATACATGTAAATTAAGATATTTATTAATTTTATATTATATGAAAATAATTTATTAAAATATCTAATACATTTAAATCCTATTAAGATCACAATTAAGAAATATAAAAAATGTGCTCTAACTTGAGTTGAGAGAAATGGAAGGGTTAACGGAAGTGGGCACAATCAATATGGTGCATGCTAGGGTTTGCTAGCCCTAGATACGCTTGTTTATTTCTTTCTCCCTATCTTGTGTGCTTGGTGTGGGCTATTAAGGGTGCTTTGGTGATGCAAAAGCATCCACGGCTCAGTGCAATCCTGTGTCAACTTGAAGCTCCTAAAAAATAGGAAATCTAGAGGTGGGCACCCAAGCTATGGATTTTGTTTTTTTGCTTTATTTGGGAAACCATTAAAGTCATTTAAAAGCCATATTTCATTTTGGTTAAGTCTGGAAGATTTAAAACAAATATTTTATGCATATTTGAATATTTAATTAGATTTTATTTACTTCCTCGAGGTGGAGGCATTGATTTCCTAGAGATGCTTTGGAATGACAACTAAATGATATTGAAATTCATTGAAATTACATTTTAGGAGAGCAAGATTGAATAAAATTTGAATTTCATTCATTTTTTTTTAAAGGTTTTTCATAGGAAAAACAAAAAGAAGAGAAGTAAGGTGTGGCATACCTGTAGAAGGCCATCTCTTTTATGTTTTGACAGATTTTTGGGTGTTGGTAAGGGAAAAAATTAACACAAGAATGTGCAAATTGAAGACATTGATTGTGTAGGGTGTTTTGAAGTTAGAGATGCTAGTGAAGAATTCATTCTAGAATTTGGTTGTTGTAATATATCAGATTGTAGATGTTGCCAGGGGTTTCATATGGATTTTTACAACCTCTTCCATGATTGGATTGTAATAGAATAATTTCCCTTCTTTTAATTCAAGAATTTACCAATTGCATATTGTAATTTGGACTGTAAATTATTTTCCAAGTTTCTTTGTATGTTGTTGGATGAAGTTTATGAGATTGTTAAATTTAAATTGCAACAAGATAATTTAGTTTAATTAGCTCATAAATTAGTGGTATTAGATCCAGGTTGACCTTGAGTGTGTAATAGACCATCGAAGAGAGGCAGTTGCACTAGGATTGTGTTGTTGCTATTGAAAAAAGAAAATGGATGGGAGAGGATCCCATCATGGTGGAGGTAGAGGAAGAGGAATAGGAGATAATTTGGTCAGGAATGATGATTTTAGAGTTTTGAGAAGGCAAGTTGAAACTTTGCAAAATGAGATAAGGATAGGATTTGCAAGAATGAGAGACCAAGGAAGTGAAAAGAAGATGAAAACATAGAGAATGCTAGTTTGGATACTGAACAAGAGAAGAAGTTGCAGCAGTTGCAAGGGATCCATTGTTGAGAGTTTTAACAAAAATGAGAAAAAAACCAAGTATTGATGTTCCTACCTTTAATGGGAGTTTGAATCTAGAAGAATTGATAGACTGGATAAATGATATGGAAGAGTATTTTGAATTTGAGGAAGTTGTAGACCCAGATTGAGTAAGGTTTCCCAAGAAAAAATTAAAGGGAAATGCTTCAATCTCATGGAGATAAATTCAGTTGGAAAGAGGAAGAAAAGGAAAAGAGAAGATTAAAATATGGGACAAAGTGGTAGAGAAAATGAAAAGGCAATTCATTCCAATAGACTTTGAGATGGAATTGCTTAAAAAGATACAAAGCTTGAAGCAAGGAAGCAATGCAGTAAAGGAGTACACAAAAGAGTTTCATAGAATTATTATATAGACTAGACATTCAGATGCAACCAAGGAAAAGGTTGCAAGATACATAAACAGGTTGAGATCAAGTATTCAAGAAGAGATGGCACTGGTTAGAGTTGTGACAATGGAAGATGCTTATCCAATATCATTGAAGACAAAAGAAAGGATGAACAAGAGGTTTGAGAATAAAAAGAAGGGAATGGATAGGGATTATGTGCAACAAAAAGAGGATGAACAATAGATTAGAGACATTAAGGGTAGAAAAGATGAAAGATGTGAAAACTCAAGCAAGCCCCATGATCAAAATTTTAGAGGAAGAGAAGATTAGGTAGGGGATTTGAAAGAGGAAATTTTAAAATAACATGTTTCAAGTGTGGAGAAGAGGGGCACAAATCATATGAGTGTCCTCATGAAGAGGAAAGACCAAGAAGAAGAACTATAAATTAGAATATAGCAACAAACATAAATGGAGAAGATGCACATTCAACACATTCCAAAGAAGCAGAAGATGGTGAAGTCTTGATGATGAGGAGAGTTTTGATGAATGAAAATAGTGAACCCAATCAAAGGAGGATATTGTTTCATACAAGATAACAATTCAAAGGTAAAGTTTATAAATTCATTATTGATGGTGGTAGTACTAATAATATTGTTTCTACAGAGATGGTTGAGAAGTTGATGTTGGAGAGAAAGAGGTACCTACATCCTCACAGGATCTCATGGTTTTAGGATGATCACAAAGTGTTGGTAAATGAAAAATGTGTGGTAAGATTTAAGATTGTAAGTTATTATAATGAAGTATTGTGTGATGTTATGAACATGGATGTTTTTCATTTGTTGTTGGGTAGATTGTGGCAGTTTGACAAGAAAGTAGTCCATGATGGATGTGCAAACACTTATAGTTTGAAAAATGATGGAGTTCATCATAAGTTGAAGGCATTGGATGAGAGAGGAGGCAAGGTATTTAGCAAGGTTGGAATTTTTTTGGTTAGTGATTTGAAATAGTTATAGAAAAAGGATGAAGGTGAGGAGGATTATTTGCTAATGCAATTGGAAGTAATCAAAGGAGAGAGAAATGAGAAAATTTCAACTAACACAAAGGTTGCAAGATGTGAATGTGATATTGGGGATTGTTGATGATTCCTTGTTTGAGAATGATGAAGGTGAAGATTACCTAATAGAAGAACTTGATTACTTGTTGCAGAAGGTGGATGATGAGTTACAATATTATCATTCTAATATTGTTTTGGGTGTAGAAAATAAGTTTGCAGCAATAGAGTGTATTTCTAAATACACCAATAGAGTGGAAAGTTGCATTGAAGACAAGGCTAAAGGAGGAGTAGAAAAAGGTGTAACAGAAAGAAAGGTAATACATGACACATGTTGTGTTGAAGAATAAGGTATGAATACCAATTTTTTTTCATTTTGATAAAGAACATTGATGGGAGGTAGAGTTTGGTAATTTGTATTTCATGTGGATGAGAAAATTAGGGAAGATGAAAGGGAATACTAATGTAAAGTTGTAAGATGAGAAGTACAGAAAATTTCCAGTGAACAAGGAGCAGAGGTGGATCTAAGATAGACATAAATTCGACAATTTTTTTTTAGTACAACTCATTAAACATTTATTTTCTACCATGGGTGTCTGATACAGGAGCATCCATAGTGACTTGCAATCTTGTGTCGACAAAAAAGGTTAAATTTTTTATTCATACAATCTTGGATTTTTGAAGTGGATTAAGTTTTGGTTTGAATTATATAGTGAAGATGGATAAGTATTTATCTGTAATTAAATTAATTTGTCAATTAAATTCTTGTGCAACTTTGACAAGTTGACTAGTGCGATTTAAAACACAAAAAAGTGAAATAAAGCATTAAAATTGCAAATTATTTGGAAAAACTTAAGATGGGTATTGAAAATGGGATAATGGATGTTTTAAAGCACAATAATAATTTCCCTAAAAATTAGGGACTGGAGGTGGATGCCCATGACTTGATTTTTGTTTTTTTTCTAAAATTGCAAGTGGAGAATTAGCAGCAACTCCTATCTTTGTCCAGGCAGTTTGAAATGGATTTTATTGTGCATTAATTATTTTTGAGAAGTTTGAATTTCCAGCCACAAATAATATGGTGTACTTGGGAAGAAATGGAAGAAAATTATTTTTTAATTAATTCTATGAGGAAGTGGTGGAGAATCTAGAGAAGGGGGAAAGCAAGAAAATAATTTGTTCAAAGGAAATTTTTTGGGGGAGTTAGTTTTTTCCATTCAAGTTGAGGAGAAGCTCAAGAGGGAATTGGAATCCTCCATGAGAGGGTGTGAAGAAGTTTTATTTGTAGGTTGAAGATAAAAGACATCAGCTATAGCAATACTCTTTGATGGGGAGTTGATAAAATCAATAGTTACTGCATTGTTTGCTCACAGTTTTACAGGAAGGGTTTTGAGGAATGAGAGGGAAGATAGTTCATTAATTTTTTTTCATTTGATTTCATATGGGCATGTTGCAACCCTTGATTCCCTTGAGTACTTTGTAATGTTTGTATAATGTTTTTTGTAATGGAGATTGGTGATTTGATTGTACAAATCTACATGATTTTAATACAAATTGCAACAATGTTTGTGAGTCTTTCATGAGTATTTTGATGTTCTAAGAGGGGTTTTCCCATTATCCCATTTTCAATGCCCATCTTGAGTTTTTCCAAATAATTTGCAATTTTAATGTTTTATTTCTCTTTTTTGTTTTAAGTCCCACTAGTCAACTTGTCAAAGTTGCACAAGAATTTAATTAACAAATTAATTTAATTGTAGATAAATACTTATCAATCCTCAACATATAATTCAAACCAAAACTTAATCCACTTCAAAAATCCAAAATTGCATGAATAAAAAATTTAACCTTTTTTGTCGATGCAAGATTGCAAGTCACCATGGATGCTCCCGCAATTTAAATTTAAAAAGCTCATAAACTTCATCCAACAACATACAAAGAAACTTGGAAAATAATTGCCAGTCCAAATTGCAATATGTAACTTGTAAATTCTTGAATTAAAAGAAGGGAAATTATTCTATTACAATCCAATAATGGAAGAGGTTGTAATATGCCATATGAAACCCCTGGCAATATCTACAATTTGATATGTTACAACAACCAAATTATGGAATCAATTCTTCACCAACATCTATAACTTCAAAACATCCTGCACAAATAATGTCTTCAATCTACACAATCTTGTGTTGATTTTTTCCTTTATCAACATGCACAAATTTGTCAAAACATCAAAGAGATGGACTTCTACAAGTATTCCACACCTTCATTCTCTTCTATGATACCACTAATGTATGAGAGATAAAAAAAAATCCCTTACAATACAAAACCTCTCTTAGAACACCAAAATACTCATGAAAACCTCACACAAACTTTGTTGCAATTTGTATTAAAAATTGGGTAGATTTGTGTAACCAAATCACCAATCTCCATTACAAAAATAATTATGCAAACATTACAAAATCCTCAAAGGACTCAAGGGCTGAAACATTCCTTAATGAAATCTAAAATGATAGCAAATTAATGAACTATAACATCAAATAAATCTGCACTCTCATTCATCAAAACCCTTCTTACAAAAGAGTGTGCAAACTATGCAATAACTATATGTAGTGTTGGTTGGCTACTTTTTGGTTGTTGGTTCACTGCCATTGGGTTGATTGTTTCATAATGTTGTTATCTTTTCTTATCAACCGCTTTATTTTGTAAAGGGTTTCAGGCCCCTTCAAAACCCATTTTTTACCTCCAATTAAAACTATTGAATTTATCAACTCCCCATCAATGAGTATTGTTGTAGTTGCTATCTTTTATATTCAACCTATAAATAAAAATTCTTCAAACCATCTCATGGAGGATTCCAACACCCTCTTGAGCTTCTCCTCAACTTGCACCTACACAAAAAATCACTTCCTCCATTCAAACTCTTCAATCTGCAACACCGGGCAGTCTTTGTGCCCTGTAAAAACACTCTCAAATCTACAAACACACCATCAAATCCACTCTTGGAGGTAAGCCATGACGTCCTCCTCTCTTCCTATGTTTTTTCCTTTGAAAACCCATCTCAAAATGAATCAAATTCAATTTTATTTCACCATGCTTTCCTGGAATGCAATTTTGAATGCATTTGGTTGTCATTTTTCTTTCATTCCAAACTCCTCAAGAAAATCAATGCCCACCTCTTGAAATCTGCAATTAAATTAAACGACATCAAATAAATTGAATAAAATAAACTTTTCAACTTTAGGACTTGTTGATTATGGAAGGTAGTACTTTTATTTCTTTCTTTCTTTCATGAATGAAAGTAAAAATCTAATTTTCCAAACTTGGGCATCCACCTCCTGGGTTCCTATTTTTTAGAAGCTATGGAAATTCAAAATAGGAGTTACAAATGGCTTTAATGGATCCCATAAATCCACACCATTAATTTCTTTTTTTCTCCTTTTTCAATTTTAAAGCATATTCTCCATAATTCCCCTTCACCAATTGACCCAATTTGAAATCAAATCCAAATTCAAATTTTATCACATCACAAAACATCTAATTTAACACCAAAATATGAAGTTCAATAATCAAACATGAAATTCAACACACCAAAATTGAAAAATTCAAAATTGACACCTTCAAATTGACACGGGATTGCATTGAGCCATGGATGCTCCTGCATCAAATACCCAGGGTAGAAGAAAAATGTTTCATGAGTGGAACTCATAAACATTTGTATACTCTATGTCTATCTTGGATCCACCTTTGCTCCTTGTTCACTAGAAATTTTATGCTCTCATCCTACAACTTTACATTAGTATTCCCTTTCATCTTCCCTCCTTCTCTCATCCCCATGAAATACAAATTACCAAACTCTACCTCCAACCAATGTGCTTTATCAAAATGGAACAAATCAATGGTACTCATACATTCTTCTTCAACACATTTTTATTGTATTACCTTTATTGCTGCTATACCTTCTTCTACTCCTCCGTTTTCCTTGTATTCAATATAACTTACCACTCGATTGGTTTCTTTAGGAAGACATTCTACTACTACAAACTGATTTTCAACACCCAAAAAAATGTTAGAATGATAATCTTGTGACTCACCATCCACCTTCTGCAACAAGTAATCAAGTTCTTCTATCAAGGAATCTTCACCTTCATCATTTTCAAACAACGAATCATCAACAAACCCCAACTTCACATTCAAATCTTTCTTATCACTCTCACCTCTCTGCAACACATCTATTGTTGCAACTACATCTTTATCCTCATCATAAGTAGTATAAAAATTATAAATTACCTCATTACCTTTGACTGCAACCTTTTTGTTAGCTAAAATTTTCTCTTTCCACTCTCTTTCAATTGCTTCCAATTGTATTAGCAAACCATCCTCCTCACCTTCATCCTTTTCCTCTATCTATTTCAAATCACTAACCAAAAAAATTCCAAATTTCCTACATACCTTGCCTCCACTCTCATCCAATGGATTCAACTTATAATGAACTCCATCCTCTGTCAAGTTCTATAAGTGTTCACGCATTCATCATGCACTACTTTCCTCTCAAACTGCCACAGTCTAACCAACAACAAATGAAAAACATCCATGTTCATAACATCACACAATACTTCATCATAATAACTTCCAATCTTAAATCTTACCACATATTGTTCATTTACCAACACTTTGCGATCATCCTGCAACCATGAGATCCTGTGCGGATGCGAGTGCCTCTTTCTCTCCAACTGCAACTTCTCAACCATCTTTGTAGAAATAATATTTTCAATACTACCACCATAAATAATGACTTTACAAAATTTACCTTTGCATTTGTGTCTTGTATAAAACAATCTCCTTTGAATGGGTTCACTATTTTCATTCATCAAAACTCTCCTCATCATCAAGGCTTCACCATCTTCATCTTCTTCGGAATGTGTTGAATGTGCATCTTCTCCATTTATGTTTTCTACTCTATTTTGATTTACAATTATTATTCTTGGTCTTTCCTCTTCATGAGGACACTCATATGGTTTGTGCCCCTCTTCTCTACACTTGAAACACATTATTTTAAAATTTCCTCTTTCAAATCCCCTACCCGATCTTTCTCTTCCTCTAAAATTTTGATCACGGGGCTTGTTTGAGTTTTCACATCTTTCATCCTTGTTTCCCTTAATCTCTATAATATGTTATTAATCCTCTTTTTGTTGCATATAATCCCTCTCCTTTCCCTTTGTTTATTCTCAAACCTCTTACTCATCCTTTCTTCTATCTTCAATGCTATTTGATAGGCATCTTTCATTGTCACAACTCTAACCAGTGTCATCTCTTCTTTAATACTTGATATCAACCCATTTATGTATTTTGCAGCCTTTTATTTGGTTGCCTCTGAATGTCCAGTCCTTATAAGAATTTTTTGAAACTCTTCTATGTACTCTTTTACTGTCTTGCTTCCTTGCTTCAAGCGTTGCATCTTTTTAAGCAAGTCTAGCTCATATTCTACTAGAATGGATTACCTCTTCATTTTCTCTACCATTTTAGCCCATCTTGTAATCTTCTCTTTTCTTTTCTTTCTCTTTCCAACTCAATTTCTCTCCACTAGATTGAAGCATGTCCCTTCATTTTTTTCTTGGAAAACCTTACTCAATATGGGTCTCCAACTTCCTCAAATGCAAAATAATCTTCCATATCATTTATCCAGTCTATTAGTTATTCTATATTTTTTTGGAAGACAAAATAACTAAGAGGGGTGGTGAAACAGTGATTCAAGAAAGTCACAAACTTTTAAACCATAATATCAAATGACTATTGAAGAACATAATTCACCTGAACTCAAACAATATTATATGCATTATAAATCAGATAAACATTTCATTAACTGAGACTAACTTGATAAAATTTACACAAATATTAGAGCTTATAACTAAACCTTTTATGTAAGATGCTTTGATTTAAAGAATGGAAGAAATGAATGATTGACATCAATAATTTTTTATGCAACTAATGACAATATTCTAATCAAGCAAATAAACCATTCAGACATTGAAATGTTACATAACACCAAAATTTGTCTTGAGTTGAAAAAACCTCTTGGGGAATAAAAAACCACTCAAAAAATATTTCCTTTATTCACTTAGAGCACCAACTCTATCACATTCAAGAGCACCAACTCCACAAAATACAAGAGCACCAACTCCACAAGTTACAGGAGCACCAACCCCACAATATACAAGAGCACCAACTCCATAATATATAGGAGCACCAACTCCATTACAATGCATAATAATAATGATAGTGTTCTATCAATACTCTAGAAGTGCAACTTGCAATCCTAGACTATCAATAGAAGACTATAAATATCCTCATTAAGCACATTGAAGAATGTTGTATGAAAATATAACATTTTAAAAATGTAATAATCTAAGAATCACAATAAATATTTTTAATGTAACATATCTTCTATATCAAATGTCTAAAAACATCATATTCCTTTTTTCGATTCCACATGAAAATTCTTGAAGATCATCTTTTAAAGACCTTGCAAATAATAATCTCTGTATGTAGTTTGAATAACTATAAACCATCCCGAGTTAGGGTTACAAGAGAAGAACCCTAAATAGTTTTCAACTAACTCTTTCAAGAATCATAACCTTTGTAACAAACTGTCAGAAACCCAAAAAAAAAAGGTTTTGATAATAATCAACAACTGTTAATTCCCTTTAACCACAATTGTTCAAATCACAAAATCCATAAGGTTTTCTTTTCCTTTTCAACAAAGTAATTACAACTGACATAATAACTAATTATGTAATGAAGAAATCAAACAAATACCAGATTGATTGGAGATGACCACAACTGCACAACTGAAGAATCCATTATCACTCCCTCAATAACTACCAAGCTCTTGCTAGCTCATAATCTACTATCCATGCTTGTAACGAACTCATTTTACTCCACTAGTGTCGGCCAAGAAGAACAAATTTACAATTGTGAACACAATATTCTCATGGTGGCTAGGGTTCCAAACCCTTCAACTATAATATTTCCCTAAATTTCTTTCTTCGAAGTCTATCGAAGACTTTATCAAACATAATGATGTTTTGAATTCCGAAACAAATCAAAACATAATAAACCATTATTATGTTTTTTTTAAATCCGATGAAAATTCTTCACTGCTGACAAAAACATTCCACAACATTATCAATCATTCATTGTCAATTCCAAGTCACCAATTAACTATGTATGTTGTGTCTCATACAACCCGATATGAACATTATAATTTCACCGACATCATTATGATAAATGATCATTAACCCAATATCAATGATGGCTCTTAATAGTTTTTCGATAACTTGGTCACTACCATGTGACTTTTAAAAAAAAATCATCCTTGTATGAGATGCAATGAGACCGATATAAACCATATAAATCTGCCTAAGCCTTTTATTATAAAGGATTTAATAATATTTTAAAATTAAATGTGATGCAAGTAATAAAATATTCAAAGCCTCAATATCATAAGTGATGGAGATGACAAGGTCTATAGACCTTTTGAATTTTTAGCATGAGTTTTCATCACAATGAGAGCATAGAAAAACACCTTAACTGATTAAACTAAAATACTGAGCCAAAATATTTGAAGTCATAGAAAATAATAATGCCAATATCACACGACCACAATGTGGTTGTAGACCTTCCAAAAACAAGTTGTCCAAAGACTTGGAACATTGTATGCTTTATGACACCATGTATCAAATGTTAGCACACTTATGTATAATATATGTCTTGAAGATGACACATTCCCTTTTAACAAATAGTCAATGAAGAGAATACATATAAGTGAGTTAATACTTGTAATCCATGGTGCTATGCAAAATTCTTGTAAACAGATGTGTTTTATGCAAACATAATATGTGTCACTCATATATCATTTGACTTGTCAACCCAAGTAAAAATGCACAAATGTATAAACAAATGAATACCTCAAAATGAATCTGCCAGTATATGTATGTCACTTGGACTTGTAACCCTGAAGCAAATGGATGCCCTTAAATAATGAACATATATCAAGCATCAGTACCAACATGTAAAAACTGAAACTTGAAAGTGCATGCCAAGAACCATGTGAATCACCATATGAACCAACTGTAATCATCATGTATCAAAACAAGTTGAGAATGCATCATTTCAACATCCACCAAGCATATCATCACATTCATATCACACTGTAACTACGTATCAGCCAATCTAAGAATGCAAAGAATAGAACCAATGATGTCATGAACCCCATAAAATAGTTTGGCATCAAGGAAAAACTAACACATAAACAAATAAAAGCCAACATATTTAAACTCCTATTAAAGGTAGGAACATCAATACTTGGTTTTTTCCCCATCCTAGACAATTCAATTAACAGAGGATCATTTGCAACTATTGTTGCTCCTACACTTACTTGGCTTCCAGCTTGACTGGTAATCTCTATACTCTCATCATCACTTTGATGTTTTTCATAGAAAAAACATAGAGAAGAGAAGTAATGTGTGGAATACCTATAGAAGGTCATATATTTTATGTTTTGACATATTTGTGGGTGTTGATAGATGAAAAAATCAACACAAGATTGTGCAGATTGAAGACATTGTTTGTGCAGGGTATTTTGAAGTTACAAGTATTGGTGAAGAATTGATTCCTGACTTTGTTTGTTGTAATAAATTAAATTGTAGATATTGCCAAGGGTTTCATATGGCTATTATAGCCTCTTCCATGATTGGATTGTAATAGAATAATTTCCCTTCTTTTAATTTAAGAATTTACCAGTTGTATATTGCAATTTGGACTGGAAATTATTTTCCAAGTTTCATTGTATGATATTGGATGAAGTCTATGAGATTTTTAAATTTAAATTACAACAAAATAATTAAGTTTAATTAGCTCATACATGATGGGTGTGCTAACACCTACACAATTATGAAAGACGGAGTGAAGCATAAGTTGAAACCTTTGAAGGATGAAAATGTTCAAGTTTGTGGTAATGCTAGAGTTTGTTTAGTTGATGCAAGAAGATTTCTTGAAGGTATAAGCATAAGAAATTTTGTTTTTTATTATTCCTAAAGTTACCAATGAAGTTGTGGATGAATTTCCTATAGAGGTTGTGTATTTACTGCAAGAGTTTAAGATGATTGTTTCAAATAATGTGACTAAAGGACTTCCAATCATGAGAAAAATCAGTCATCAAATTGATTTGATTCCAAGGACAAATTTTTCAAACAAGGTAGCTTATAGAATATCACCTATAGAGAATGAAGAGGTAAATAGACAAGTTTCTGATTTGTTAAAGAAAGGTTTGATAAGAGATTTTAAGCCCATGTGCAGTGCATGTTGTTTTTTCACCAAAGAAAGGAGGAGAATGGAGGATGTCCATGGACTTTACGGCTATCAACAAGATTACAATAAAATACAAATTTTTATTACCAAGAATGGATGATATCATGGACTGCTTGAGTGGAGCAACATATTTCAACAAGATTGATTTGAAAAGTGGGTATCACCAGACAAGGATACATGAAGGAGATGAATGGAAGACAACATTCAAGACAAAAGAAGGTTTTATGAGTGGTTAGTCATGCCATTTGGGCTAACCAATGCACCTAGGAATCATAGACTCTATTGAAACATGGTTTTTCAATAAATGAATGAAATTACATCAAAGGGACAGCCATGGGGCTAATTGAAAACACTTAAAAAATGATTACCAAACTAAAATACAACAACAAAAAAACTATCCATAATAGCAAACTAACTTGCATCAAAACAATCCCACTCTCCTTCACTTTGTAGCTCCTGTAACCCGCTAAACAACACACTAACATGCATACCTGAAACAATCACTTACATGCATCCATGGAAACTGATCCAAACCCTCCTCAAACCTGCAACAAAATTGATATATGACAGTAAAACAAATTCACACATTTTCCACCTTCAACCTATCAATTTTGTCTTCATTCTTGCACCTTCATCCTACAAATCTTCACTTGAAACCACTAATGCTTCCACCTCTAAATCCCCCATCACTTTTTGCTTAAAAAAAAATTCTCACAATACAAAACCCCTCTTAGAACACCAAAATACTCATGAAAGACTCACACAAATGTTGCTGCAATATGTATTAAAATCAGGTAGATTTGTGCAACCAAAACACTAATCTCCATTACAAAAATCATTATGCAAACATTACAAATTCATCAAGGGAATCAAGGGTTGCAACATGCCTAGATGAAATCAAAATTATAGCAAATTAATGAAATATAACAACAAATAAATCTTCCCTCTCATTCATCAAAACCCTTCCTGTAAAACAGTGTGCAAACAATGCAATAACTATTGATTTTATCAACTCCCCATCAAGGAGTATTGTTGTAGCTGATGTCTTTTATCTTCAACCTACAAATAAAAATTCTGCAAACCCTCTCATGGAGAATTCCAATGCCCTCCTGAATTTCTTCTCAACTTGCACGGGAAAAACTAACTCCCCCAAAAATTTTCCTTTGAAAAAATTATTTTCTTGTTTTCCCCCTTCTCTAGATTCTCCACCAATTCCTCATAGAATTAATTAAAAAATAATTTTCTACCCTATCTTTCTAGGTACGCCATCTTCTTTGTGACTGAAAATTCAAACTTCTCAAAAATAATTAATGCACAATAAAACCCATTTCAAACTACTTGGACAAAGATAGGAGTTGTTGCTTCAATTCTCCACTTGCAATTTTAGAAAAAAGAAAGAAAGAAAAAATCAAGTCATGGGTGTCCACCTCCAGTCCCTACTTTTTAGGGAAATGATTATTGTGCTTTAAAACATCCATTATCCCATTTTCAATGCCCATCTTGAGTTTTTCCAAATAACTTACAATTTTAATGCTTTATTTCACTTTTTTTTGTTTTAGATCCCACTAGTCAACTTGTCAAAGTTGCACAAGAATTTAATTGACAAATTAATTTAATTGGAGATAAATACTTATCCATCCTCACCATATAATTCAAACCAAAACTTAATCCACTTCAAAAATCCAAAATTGCATGAATAAAAATTTTAACCTTTTTTTCGACACAAGATTGCAAGTCACCATGGATGCTCCTGCATTAGATCTTAGCACAACACATTATTCAATACAACAAATCTAACATGAAAAAACTCATATAAATCTATTTCATTTTCAGCAATGAAAATAATTACATAAATCAACAAATTAAACTTATTGCATTAGCCATTCATGGCTTTTCACACACATTATCATTCCCACATTCCTCATTCCCAAATCTACAACACAAAAATTTCTTCACAACTATTCAAACTCTATGCTAGACGTTTTTCCTCTTGCAAGCATCAAAAACCCTCTTTTTCTTCAATATTTTTGTTTCTATTTGGTAAAAATATGTTTCTCTGATACCACTAATGTATTAAGATAATTAAATCAGATTATTCAATCAAAAATAAAATTAAAAATCTCACACAATCCACTGGTAAACATTCAACACAGGAAACAACTTCTTGCAACAAGTTTTCAACTCTGATTTGCAACTTGCAACCAACAACTCCAAATTCTATTAATTTTGCAATGAAATTATAGTCAATTCAAAATACAATGGGCTGTAATAGTTCCATCACAAGACTCCTAGAAAATATAATAAGAATGATTTGCAATTAGTAAATCCAAGCTTTCAAACAAAGCTTCTCTCCAACACCTGCAACAATAAACTGCTTTCAACAATCACACCCTTCAATCTGCAACCATTAGCGATTCTTGTGCCTCTTTGAAACAAATACAATCTATAACAACACCTTCCAAAAACCCTTCTTGGAGGTATGCATGCCCTTATGTTCTCTTTTCATGTATTCTAGCAAGATTGTTTCAAAAAATAAAATTATTTTTTCATTAAACAACTCCAAACAACCCCCCAAATGAAATGTGAGTTCAAGAGGGAATTGGAATCCTTCGTGAGAGGATTTGAAGAAGTTTTATTTGCAAGTTGAAGATAAAAGATAGCAACTACAACAATACTCCATGACGGGGAGTTGATAAAATCAATAGTTATTGCATTGTTTGCACACTATTTTGCAGGAAGGGTTTTGATGAATGAGAGGGAAGATTTATTTGCTGTTATAGTTCATTAATTTTCTTTCATTTTGATTTCATATGGGAATGCTGCAGCTCTTGAGTCCTTTGAGGAATTTTTAATTTTTGCATAATGATTTTTGTAATGGAGATTGGTGATTTGGTTGCAAAAATCTACCTAATTTTAATACAAATTGCAGCAACGTTTGTATGAGTATTTCATGAATATTTTAGTGTTCTAAGAGAGGTTTTGTATTGTGAGGAATTTTTTAAGCTCTCATACATTAGTGGTATTAGAGCAACAAGATCTTGAGTGTGTAATAGACTTTCGATGAGAGGCAGTTGCACCAGTATCATGTTGTGGGTATTGAAAAAAAGAAAATGGATGGGAAAGGATCCCATCATGGTGGAGGCAGAGGAAGAAGAATAGGAGATAATTTTGTTAGGAATGATGATTTTAGAGTTTTGAGAAGGCAAGTTGAAACTTTGCAATATGAGATAAGGAGAGAATTTGCAAAAAAGAGTGACCGAGGAAGTGATGAAGAAGATAAAAGTACAGAGAATGCTAGTTTGGATACTAAACAAAGAGAAGAAGTTGTAGTAGCTACAAGGGATCCATTGTTGATATTTTTAACAAAAATGGGAAAAAAATAAAGTATTGATGTTCCTACCTTTAATGGGAGTTTGAATCCAGAAGAACTGATAGACTGGATAAATGATATGGAAGATTATTTTGAATTTGAAGAAGTTGGAGACCCAGACCGAGTAAGGTTTTCCAAGAAACAATTGAAGGGAAATGCTTCAATCTAGTGGCAAGAAATTTAGTTGGAAAGAGGAAGAAAAAGAAAAGAGAATATTACAAGATGGGATAAAATGGTAGAGAAAATGAAGAGGCAATTCATTCCAGTAGACTATGAGCTAGAATTGCTTACAAAGATGAAAAGCTTGAATAAAGGAAGCAAGACAGTAAAGGAATACACATAAGACTTTCATAGAAATAGTATAAGGACTGGAAATTCAGAGGAAAACAAGGAAAAGGTTGCAAGATACATAAATGGGTTGAGATCAAGTATTCAAGAAGAGATGACACTGGTTAGAGTTGTGAAAATGGAAGATGCTTCTCAAATAGCATTGAAGATAGAAGAAAGGATGAACAAGAGGTTTGAGAATAAACAAAAGGAAGGGGATAGGGATTATGTGTAGCCAAAAGAGGATGAACAAAAAATTAGAGACCTTAAGGGTAGCAAGGATGAAAGATTTGAAAACTCAAGCAAGCCCTGTGATCAAAATTTTAGAGAGAAAGATCGGGTAGGGGATTTGAAAGAGGAAATTTTAAAATAACGTGTTTCAAGTGTAGAGAAGAGGTGCACAAATCATATGAGTTTCCTAATAAAGAGGAAAGACCAAGAAGAATAACTGTAAATCACAATAGAGCAACAAACATAAATGGAGAAGATGCACATTCAAAACATTCCAAAGAAGTAGAAGATGGTGAAGCCTTGATGATGAGGAGAGTTTTGATGAATGAAAATAGTGAACCCATTCAAAGGAGGAGATTGTTTCATACAAGATAGAAATACAAATGTTTCATTCAAAGGAGGAGATTTGTAAAGTCATTATTGATGGTGGTAGTACTGATAATATTATTTCTACAGAGATGGTTGAGAAGTTGCAGTTGGAGAGAAAGAGGCACCTGCATCTGCACAGGATCTCATGGTTGGAGGATGATCACAAAGTTTATGTAAATGAACAATATGTGGTAAGATTTAATATTGGAATTTATTATGATGAAGTATTGTGTGATATTATGAACACGGATGTTTGTCATTTTTTGTTGGGTAGGCCATGGCGATTTGACAAGAAAATAGTGCATGATGGATATCCGAACACTTATAGTTTGAAAAATGATGGAGTTCATCATATGTTGAAGCCATTGGATGAGAGAGGAGGCAAGGTATATAGCAAGGTTGGAATTATTTTGGTTAGTGATTTGAAACAATTAGAGAAAAAGGATGAAGGTGAGGAGGATGATTTGCCAATGCAATTGGAAGTAATTGAAGGAGAGAGGAATGAGAAATTTTAGCTAACACAAAGGTTGCAGCCAAAGGTAATGTAATTTTGAATTTTTATACTTCTTATGATGAGAATAATGATGTAGTTGTAGTAGTAGATGTTTTGGAGATAGGTGAGAGTGATGAGAAAAATGTGAATGCGAATTTGGGGATTGTTGATGATTCCTTGTTTGAGAATGATGAAGGTGAAGATTCCTTGATAGAAGAACTTGATTACTTGTTGTAGAAGGTGGATGATGAGTCACAAGATTATCATTCTAACATTGTTTTTGGTGTAGAAAATTAGTTTGCAGTAGTAGGGTGTCTTTCTAAAGACACCAATAGAGTGGCAAGTTGCATTGGAGACAAGGAAAAAGGAGGAGCAAAAAACGGTGTAGCAGCAAGAAAGGTATAATAGAACACATGTGTTGAAGAAGAAGGTATGAATACCATTGATTTGTTTCATTTTGATAAAGCACATTGGTGGGAGGTACAGTTCAGTAATTTGTATTTCATGGGGATTAGGAAAAGAGGGAAGATGAAAGAGAATACTAATATAAAGTTACATGATGAGAGGAATAGAAAATTTCCAATGAACAAGGAGCAGAGGTGGATCCAAGATAGACATAGATTCTACAAATTTTTTTGAGTACAACTATGAAACATTTCTTTTCTATTGTGGGTGTCTCATGTAGGAGCATCCATGATGACTTGCAATCTTGTGTCGACAAAAAAGGTTAAATTTTTTATTCATGCAATTTTGGATTTTTGAATTGGATTAAGTTTTGGTTTGAATTATATGGTGAGGATGGATAAGTATTTGTCTACAAATAAATTAATTTGTCAATTAAATTCTTGTTCAACTTTGACAAGTTGACTAGTGAGATTTAAAACAAATGAAAAGTGAAATAAAGCATTAAAATTGGAAATTATTTGGAAAAACTCAAGTTGGGCATTGAAAATGGGATAATGAATGTTTTAAAGTACAATTATCATTTCCCTAAAAAGTAGGGACTAGAGGTGGACGCCCATGACTTGATTTTTTCTTTTTTTTTGCTTTTTTTCTAAAATTGCAAGTGGAGAATTAAAGCAACAACTCCTATCTTTGTCCAAACAGTTTGAAATGGATTTTATTGTACATTAATTATTTTTGAGAAGTTTGAATTTGCAGCCAAAAAGAAGATGGCGTACCTTTGAAGAGAGGGCAGAAAATTAATTTTTAATTAATTCTATGAGGAATTGGTGGAGAATTTGGAGGTGGAAAGCAAGGAAATATTTTTTCAAAGGCAGATTTTTGGGGGAGTTAGTTTTTCCCATGTAATTTGAGGAGAAGCTCGAGATGGAATTGGAATCCTCCATGAGAGGGTTTTAAGAAGTTTTATTTGTAGGTTGAAGATAAAAGACATCAGCTATAGCAATACTCCTTGATGAGGAGTTGATAAAATCAATAGTTATTGCATTGTTTGCACACTTTTTTGCAGGAAGGGTTTTGGTGAATGAGAGGGAAGATTTATTTGTTGTTATAGTTCATTAATTTTTTGTCATTTTGATTTCATTTGGGAATTTTGTAGTCCTTGAGTCCCTTGAGGACTTTGTAATGTTTGCATAATGATTTTTGTAATGGAGATTGGTGATTTGGTTGCACAAATCTACCTAATTTTAATACAAATTGCAGTAATATTTGTGTGAGTCTTTCATGATTATTTTGGTGTTCTAAGAGGGGTTTTATATTGTGAGAAATTTTCTTTAAGATCTCATACATTACACTCAAAACCCTCTCTAAAATCCTCTCAAAAAATTTCTAAAATAGAAACAAAAATATTCAATGAAACTCCACAAAGTGTTTGCAAATGGAACCATTAAAATTGCTTAGTTTAGAAAATCTAATTACACATGAATTTCAGTCATCAAAAGGACTAATATGTAGCAAAGAAACTTCTTACATTCCTCATATATGAAAAATAAATACATTTAAAAACAAATAGTGCTCAACAATGTGAGTTCCTGCAATCTACTCATCTTCCAACTCTTCAACCCCACCTGTAATCTCTATATCTTATCCTCATGTCTTCAAATAACTTTGTGACTTCACTCTTTTAAGTCAATATGGAAGCCAAGATGGAAGCCGAGTAAGTGCAGGAGTAGCAACAGTTGCAAATGATCCTCTCTTAATTGCATTATTCTTTGATACCACTAATGTATGAGCTAATTAAACTAAATTATTTTGCTATAATTTAAATTTAAAAAGCTCATAAACTTCATCCAACAATATACAAAGAAACTTGGAAAACAATTGTTAGTCCAGATTGCAATATGCAACTGGTAAATTCTTGAATAAAAGAAGGGAAATTATTCTATTACAATTCAATCATGGAAGAGGCTATAGCAAGCCATATGAAACCCCTAGAAATATCTACAATCTGATCTATTATAGCAACAAAAGTCTAGAATCAATTCTTCACTAGCACCTGTAACTTCAAAACACCATACACAAACAATGTCTTCAATCTACATAGTCTTGTGTTGATTTTTTCCTCTATCAACACCCACAAATCTGTCAAAACATCAAAGAGATGGCCTTCTACAAGTATGCCACACCTTCCTTCTCTTCTTTGTGTTTTCTTGGTGAAAAATCTTTTTTTTAAATGAATGAAATTCAACTTTTATTCAATCTTGCTCTCCTCAAATGTAATTTCAATGAATTTCAATCCCATTTAGCTTTCATTCCAAAGCATCTCCAAGAAATCAATGCCTCCACCTCTAGGAAGTAAATAAAATCCAATTAAATATTCAAATATGCATAAAATATTTGTTTTAATTCTTCCAGACTCAACCAAAATGAAATATGGCTTTTAAATGACTTTAATGTTTTCCCAAATAAAGCAAAAAAAACAAAATCCACAAGTTGGGTGCCCACCTCCAAATTTCCTATTTTTTAGGAACTGTGAGAATTCAAAATAGGAGTTACAAATGGAATTAATGGCTCCTAAAAAACCAATGCATAATATGTTTCATTTTTATGATGAAGATGAGATTGGATCTTGTGTAGATGAAAATATTTCAGTTGTAGAAAAGGAATGGCAAGTGTTGATGGAAGGTGGAGTAAAGATTGCAGCAAAAGGTAATGAGGTAAAATCAGATTTTGATGAATGCCTTGATGAGATTGAGAATGATATTGTAGAAAGTAATGAGAAGGTAAAACCTTTTCTTTTTAATTATTTTACCTTTTAGTGAATTCAAATGAAATGGTTTAGCTAGAGATTTCTAGTGAAGTGTGGAATGCAAAGCCTTTGTATGGTGTTGCAGATTTTGGTGTAGGTACATTTTGGTGGAGATTTTCAATCAATGGTGGGTCAAATCCCACAAGAGAAGAGAGGAAAATTTGTGGAATTAGGAGGAGGAAGATGGTAAATGGTGGATACAAGTCCACAAAAAAAGAGAAGAATGAAATGTAGGGTTGTTGGAGGAGGATGGTGAATGTTTCGGCAAGATGTTGGAAGAGGAGGAAGAAGAGATTATCAGATGTACCAGGATCAGTGATGGAGTTTGTTGTAGATTTCTTGCAATCTGAATGGGTGGTACTACCACTCAAATCCATTTTTTGAATCCATATTTACAAAAAATTCTTACCATGGGTGTTTGATGCAGGAGCATCCATGGTTGACAGGCTATCCTGCATCAACCAAAAATAATTTAAATTTGAATTTGCATTTGAATTTTGGGGAGGTTATGAGATGAATTTTAATTTCATGTAATGGATGTTTAATTTCATTTAATCTTGGTTAATTTCATGTTTATTCAAGCTCATTTTGAAAAAGTCAAAATTGGCATAGTGCAAATAATGCAAAATTACAATTTTAATGCAATTTGAATTCAAAAATGCCAAGAAAAGCATGATAGGCATCGGGATATGAAATAAAGGTGTTTTAAAACAATTATTTAGAATCCCTAGAAAATAGGAGTTGTGGAGGTGGATGCCCAAGTCTTTTTTTTCTGGGATTTTCTTTTTCAAGAGCAAGTGGAGGAGTGATCAAACATAACTCCCAACTTTTGTGGAATAGAGAAATTAATTGGATTTAATTTTTTAACATTATTTTATGTTTTAATTTATGTTTTTGGTGTAGCTACATGATAGGAGTCGTTCCAATTTTAGGAAAGGGGAATTTGAAGGAAATGAAATGAAATTTCATTTTGGCCTAGAGTTATGAAGGCATTTTTTCTTCCTATAGCTTTCAATTTTTGGGAGGAGAATTTGAAAGGGAGTTGGAGAGAGGTTGTAGCATACCATGGAGGTTTATTTTTGCTATATTTTGTAGGTGTGAGGAGATATTTGCAGTAGCAAATAGATTAGAAGTTCATGGTTAGAACTTGTTGAGTGTTGTGAGTGTTTGTTACAAGTTGCATTACTAAAGATTGTAAGACATAAGTCTACTTGTATAAGGGATAAAATACATGAGTTTAGTTCTCAGTTTTGGGGGTTTGAATTTTTTTTTATTTGCAGGTTTGGAGTGATTGATAACAACAAATAGAGTTCCAATTCTTTTAGTGAGAAGTTGCAAAAGTTGCAGGTGGAATAGAGGTGTTGGCAAGTGCATAGATTTGTGGGAGCTCACATAGTTTGAGCATGAGAATGTTTTTCAATGTATTTCATTGGCTTATGTGATATTTGTATGGGTTTTATTGATGTTTATCAGTCATCTATGACTAAAAATAAGTTGTAATAATATTTTTCTTTGAAGCATAGCAATGGTTGCAAATTGTAAACCAAGATTGTGTTGGATTGTTTACAATTTCTATGTTGTTTGAAGAATCGATTGTGAGAGGGTTTTAAGAGGGTTGTTGCAGGTATTAAATGGAAATATTTTGTTGTCCATCAGTCCTTTTTTGACTGAAAATGATTTGTAATCCTTTGTTTTTATATTGCAATATCAAGTTTGCAAGTGCAAACCAAGTTTTCTTGTTTTATGAGCAATACTTGCAGCTATTAGATGTAATGCCTATGTGGATTTTAAAGAGGGATTGAAGTGGTTTTTGAAGGTTTTTGCAGCCTACTTATTATATTGGTGGTATATTTCATGAGTCAGTGGTATCAGAGAGGGAGTTTCATAAGTCTGTAGAGTGATTGCACTAGGACCGTGGGTTGGAGAAGTGAAGAAGTTTGTTTGAGAGATCTAATATTTTTGTTGCAGGTGTGTTGAGTTGTGTAATTGTAGAGAGAATGAGGTGATGACTTTGTAATAATTCAAGTGCATTCCTTCAATAGTGATAAGTTGGGTAGAAGGTGTGTGAAATTCCTCCACTATGGGTTTGGGTAAATGGAGTTTTGAGAGGTGCATTTTCCAAATCTATGTTGGGTAGATGGCATATAATTTGTGTGAGTTGTATAAGTTGATTTAAATTTTCTAAGGGAAGAAGGCATTTTGTTATTAGATGGATTTTTATTGTTCCTAGACTTGAGGAACTCAAGGAAAGACTAAGGATGGACAAGGTGAGATAATTTAAGGAGCTAAAGCAAATAGTGGAAGATTTGAAAGAAGATTGGGCAAGGATAAGAGGTAATGGTAACTTTGTTTATCATTCTAATAATATTTTGAATGTAGGAAAGAAAGAAGATGAAGCAAAATGTCATACATGTGACACTGGGGAAGAAGTTTTTGAATCTAAAGCTAGGGAGACATGTCTTTTGGAAGCCATGAAAGATGAGATGAAAGAAGTTGCAGAAAATGAGGTAAATGAGGAAGTAGAAGCTAATATGATGGACTTTGAGGGTCCTATATTTGATGAAGAATTTGGTGAAGATTAAGATCTCCTACTCAAAGAGGAGATATGAAAGATAGATATCTTGTTTGAAGGGAAAGTGACTGATGAATGTGATAAGGGGATGGAGGAGATATAGGTGGGAGAAGGTAAGTCCCATGAACATGTTGATTTTATTTTGTTTGCAGGAAAAGGACAAGTTTCAATAGAGGAGAAAGAGGTAACAATTGATTTACCTTACTATATGCAAGTGAAGGAAGAGAAGGTTGAAAGGATAATGAAAGAATATGCAGATGGAGAAGATGAAATAGTTGATGGTGGTGGAGAAGAAGATATTGCAGAAAAAATAGAGAGATAAATCCTTGAGGTAATGGTTAAGCTTTCTAATTTTGATTATTATGGCAAAGATGATGAGATGTATGCAATTAAAGAGTTGAATGTAGAGGAGGTGCAAATAGATTTTTTTAGTGCAGATTTGGATGGAGGTATTGCAGAAGAACATGAAGATTCTTCTTAGTGGAGGTGGTCGGTTTTGGGTGGGCTTGGTCTCACAAGGGTGAAGGAAGAGAGAAGATGGTGTAGGAGGTTGCATAATGTTCTAGGCAGATGTTGGAAGAAGCGATGGAAGAAAAAAGGATACAAGTTTGATTTAGTGATGGAGTTTGTTGTAGGTTGTTCATAATATGGAAGGGTAGTCCTACTACCCAACTCCATTTTGTGAGTTATACTCACAAAATTCAATTTACCTAGCATGTCTGATGTAGGAGCATCCGAGTCCATAGGTGATCAGCATCACCAAAAATATTTTTCATCTAGATAATTTTAAATTTGTATTTTTCCTAAGGTTGATTAGGTAGAATTTGATAAATAAAAGTAATAAATAGGTCAAAACATGTAAAATAAATATTTTCCTTACATTTTGTAAAACTTCCAAATTGCCTACTCTAGGTGGTAATCCAATCCTCGTCATTCATTGAAAAATATTAAAAGGAAAAAGAGGGCATTGGATTTTTGGGAGTTATAACTATTGAAAACTAATTTAATGCTCCTAAAAATATTGTAAAAAGATATGGGTGCCCAAGTTGAGTGGAAGTTACAACTCTTAAAGGATCCCTATTTTCTAGGAGTTGGATATCAAATTGCCTTCTAAACTTGGAAAAATGAAGGAAAGTGGAATTGAGGAAGTTTTAAATGTTGCAATTAATTAATTTAATGTTGGATAATGCTATAATATTCATTATTAGGTGTGACTTCTTGGATGGGTAGTTTTTGGAGAGTGAAATAGAGAATTAATGGCAGATTTTGGGATTTTTGGGGAGGCATTGTTGCAATTTATCGCACGCCTTTGCTAGAAAATGAAGAGGGGAAGAAGAATTAATTGGATGTGAGATTTGTAGGTTCTGTATGTGTGTTATTTGCAGGTATGAAGTGGTTTTGAATAGCAGAAAGTGATGGGTGGGTTCAATTGAAGATTTGTAGGATGAAGGTGCAACAATGAAGACAAACTTGATAGATTGAAGGTGGAAAATGTGTGAATTTGTTTTGTTGTCATATGTCAATTTTGTTACAAGTTTGGGGAGGTTTTGGATCAGTTTCCATGGATGCATGTAAGTGATTTTTTCAAGTATGCATGTTAGTGTGTTGTTCAATAGGTTACAGGAGCTACAAAGTGAAGGAGAGTGGGATTTTTTTGATGTAAGTTAGTTTTTTGTTATGGAAAGATTGTTTACTATTGTATTTCAGTTTTGTAATAATTTTGCAAGAATTTGTGATCAGCCCCATGGCTACCCTTTGATGTAATTTCATTCAATTATTGAAAAAACCATGTTTCAACAAAGTCTATGATTTCAGCATTGTTGTGATGAATGTGTAGTTGATGTTAATTCAAACATCTATCTTTGTTGTGTTATGAGGATGTGTCTCATGATAAGACTAAGTGTGTGGATTTGAGTTATTTCAGGAGGTTGGAGTCTTTAATATGCATAAAATATTTTTTTTAAATCTTCTAGACTTAACCAAAATGAAATACAACTTTTAAATGACTTTAATGCTTTCCAAAATAAAGCAAAAAAGCAGTATCCATAGCTTGGGCGCCCACCTTCAGATTTCCTATTTTTTAGTAGTTGTGAGAATTCAAAATAGGAGTTACAAATGGATTTAATTTCTCCTAAAAAACCAATGCCTAGCTTTTTTTTTCTCTATTTTTTAGTTTTAAAGAACATTCTCCATGATTTCTCTTCACTAATTTGACCTAAATTGGAACCAAACTCAAATTCAATTTCCCCACATTACAATATATTCAAATTCACAACAAAATATGAATTTCAATCATCAACCATGAAATTTAACACACGAAAATTAGAAAATTGGAAAAATAACACCTTCAAATTGGCATAGGATTGCATTGAGCCATGGATGCTCTTGCATTAGACACCCATGGTAGAAGAAAAGTGATCCTATCACTTTCTAAGAGGATATCCAAGCTGAATAACCTCAGCCTTGGATATCCATGAAGAGTCCTCCACAGTTCTTCCAAACCATTTCACCAAATATTACATGTATTGCTTCTTTCTTGTGCTTCTTTTCACCCTACTATCAAGAATTGCTTCAATATTTTCCCTCACTGAAGTAGGTGTGAATGCTTGTGGATGTCTTGCTACTGAAAATTCAACATTTACACCTTCATGGAATATGGTTAGATCTAAAATATTGAATATTGGAGAAATATTTAAGTCATTGGGGAGTTCTACCTCATATGCATTACTAGAATCATGTTTTCTCACTATCTTGCATGGGCCAATATTCTTCATCTTGAGCTTGTTGTATGTACCCATTGGAAGTCTCTTCTTTCTTAGGTGCACCATGAATTCATCTCCAACCTAAAATTCCTTATGTCTCCTCTTCAAATCAGCATTAGACTTGTAAGAAAAATTTATTTTATTGATATGATTTCTCACCTCATCATGTAGTTCCTTCATATGTGCAGCAAAATCCTCTGCATCAACACTCTTTTTCACATCCTTATCTATCTTATTCAAGTTTGAAACAACTCTTGGGCTGCTACCATAAACAATTTGAAATGGTGACATACATGTTCTTTTGTTAACTAAGTTGTTGTAGGCAAACTCAGCTTGTGGTAAGACTAAATCCCATCCTTTTGGTTTGTCTCATGTAGACATGGAAAATATACCGACACACTTGATCTTGATTACTAACATCATTTTGACTTGAGTCATCTTCTTCACTAATCATCACCTTTTGTCCCTTAATTGAATAAATTAAATTTATCTAATTAAGTTGCCATCTCCTATTAATTAAATAAATCAGTCTAATTTAATTAACCTATGGTCTCTATTTAATTAAATAATTCACTTTATTTAATTAAATCCCTAATGTCATTCTATTAAATTAAACCTTATTTAATTTAATCTAACATCATCCCTCTTTAATTAAACAAATCAAAATCTTTATTTGATTAAATCTAAATCATATTCCTCTCAACTTTGATTTAAATCAATCCAAAAATATAAATCAAATTTTCACATTGATTAATCTCCTATTAAATTAATCAAATCATGATTAATTTAATCCTAATCAGTTGAATCCTCTAGATTTTGCAACTTGCACCAATAAATGGGTGAAGCCACAATAGTGGTTTACAATTCAAGTGAGGAAGAAAAACTCACAAAAATGAATACATGGCAAAAAACTTGATTTTAGGGGTTTGTACGAACCTACAGGTTCGACCAAACACATAAGAGGTTTGCTCAAACCAGGGTTCGAGTGAACCCTTTTAATTCTTTCCTGCCAAAAAAACCAACAAAATCCCTTATGGAAGGGGGGTTCGATTGAACCAAGGTTCGCTCGAATCCCTAGGGGTTTATATGAACCCCCCTTATTCCTCATTCCCCCGAGACACAAACACTACAACAAATCCTTGTGATTTGCTCCATTTTTTGTTCTGTTTTTTCCTTCCACCATTATTTAATGTATTTTTTGCTAATTTTTTGAAAACATCAATGCCATTTATCAGAATGGCACTATTTTTGGCATTTATTTGTGTTGATCAAGACAAGTCATCACTAATTAAGGCACTCATTGGTGCCAAAATTAGCATCATCTTTAGCACCGATATTAGCTCTGAGTGTGGCACCATAGTTTGCATCGCATTTGGCTCTGAGTTTAGCTTTGACTTTAATGCCACTTTTACCTCCCGCTTTAGCTTCAAGTTTAGTTTCAGGTTTAGAGCCAGTTTAGACTTCCCTATGTCGAAGAGACTTATTTATAAGTCTCATCGACGATGTAAAATAGTGAAATGTCAACAAGATACAGGCATATTGAGGAGAGAATCACTTACATCACATCGACAAGGTATATCTACAAGTGCTCAGTGAAACACAACTCTTGGATATAATGAAGTAGTGTCGATGAGACATTGAGATATCGGTAAGAAAAATAAGATTGTCTCATTGACACTCTTCAAGTAATGATCAAAAGAATACACCGCTATACCATCGAGAAGGTGAGCAACATATGCGGTAGAGAGGTATACACTGCAACCCCACAGCAAGAAGCCTTGAGCAAGGCGGTAGTGCAACAAACAGTAGAAGGGAAGGGAAAAACCCCGCCATACCACAATGGGTATAATAAGAGACGGAAGTAGTATGGTAATCATGGAATCATTACAATTTACAACACTAAATGTAGCAAATCATGTCAATCATAATCCATTTGAATAAATCATTTAAGGAATCAAGAATATAGCCCGCCAAAATACTCTAAAACTCTAATAAACATACTCTAAAAAATTCATCGAAATCTTATTTTTGGGCATAGCCCGTCAAAATGGAGAAGTGTTTCAGTAAAGAGTAACAGAGAATGGTAAGGAGGCATAGGATTCATTGATGTTTATCTCATTCCTACTCTGATCAACAAGGGTTACAATGTTTGCACTATTGTTTGTAATCCAAGTATTTAATTGACATATGTTTGCATAATCTCAAATTCCTTCAGATGCTTTTGAAGTATCAATGTATCCTATATAGGGTTGAGAATGACTTCTTCTAATCTAAAAAAATAAATAAAATCTTTTGAAGTATCAATGTGTCCTATATAGGGTTTAGAATAATTTCTTTTGATTTAAAAAAATAAATAAATGATGCATTATCCTGTGATTAGATAATGTGATGCATATAAAGCAAGTCCTTCATACCTTCCATTGTTCCAAACCACCACTCATTGCCTTGCTTAAAATGTTTCCTCCATAAGCACAATAGCATATTTTAAAATCATGGTTTCCAATGGTTGACCATTAAGGTCACTACTTTCATCAAGATACAATGAGATTTTTGTCTTCAAAATTAAGGCATTATGCAAGATAACATTGTGAATTGTTTGTTGTGTATAATTTGATTTTCTTGCACATTTACTGCTTTGCTAACTTCCTTTAAGACTGGATATTGCACCATCAACTACAATCTCAAACAACTCACTCACTGTCACTTGAAGATTCCTTTCATGAGCATCCTTGTATAAAATCAAACTATGCCCTATAGACTACCTACTTACTAATATAGGGGACTCATTGTTTCATGGTATTTTGAGTTTTATTTAAAAGGGGATAATATGTGGCATTTTTATGTACAAGAAGAATAGATTGTGATGCAACATTCGGGTATGGATGGTTCAGGAAAAATTGGATTGCTATTGATGTCATAACCAAGTTGGATTGTACCTTGAGCCGATGTGAAACACTTCTGGGTTTTTTCACTCAGAAGCATAACTTGTGTGTAGGAATTTCCAAATATTTGACAAAGGAATTTCCTACATTCTAAAGATAAAATCATAAATTTGGTTATCCAATTTCTGATCTAACCTTACATCTTTAATATCCGATAGAGAAAGTTTGTACATTCTAAAGAAAAAATCATAAATTTGCTTATCCAACTTCTGATCTAATTTGAGGTCTTGCATATCAAACAAAGAAAGTTCCTATATTCTAAAGATAAAATCATAAATTTTATTGGTCCAATTGGAGATCCAATTTTAGGTCGTGAAGCTCCAACAAAGAAAGTTCCTACATTCAGATAAAATCATAAATCTATTTGGTCCAATTTGAGGTCCAAATGTAAGGATTTGTCTTTTTAATTATACTTTATGACATTTGTCTTGATACAAATTATTACTTTCGAATTATGGTATTTATTTACTTCTAATTTTTTCAACCCTCATTTCAGGGAAGAGCTCCGAAGATGGTTCCTTCAGATGGAGACTACACTTTTCCACTATAGGTTCCATCTAGAAACACCAGAAGCTCAGGTACTGTCATACTCAGGTACAATAGATTTTGAGGTTACCTTGTTCTCCTTGATACAAAATGGTGTCCTTCAATCCCTCTTAAGTAGCATTCACTATTATGAACTACATCATTCTACCTTTCATGCATTAGATTTAATTTGTTATGTGGAAACATGTTGTCTAGTTTGTCTTTGCAAGTGATGACTATTGTGTAAGCTTTTAATCTACATGATTTCCCCTCATGTTCAATTCTTGTGACTGTTATGATGCTTGGGGTTGCTTACTTTTAACCAGACTGTTAATGAAAACTATCTTGGAATCCTTGATGATCATTTTTGTCAGAATCATGGCTATGTTGATAGTGGAATGTTCTTATTAATAAGGATAAATATTTATCAATAAGGAGATTACCCCTTACTAACATACTCCACTATCCTTGCAAAGATTGATCTTTAATGTTTCATGGATGGTTTACTTGTGATTATCCTTCTCAAATGAAACAATAGGGAAGTAGGCTGGACTCAACCCTTGTGGGAGCCACATTTCACACCACATGGTGTAACCAGATAAAAATAATAATCTAATTTTATCTATACCTGCACAATGAGAAAAAAATGTTAGATAAAACCGAGCATATGATAGATATGTTTGATAACTTTCTTGTTTTCCTGGACATCTATGGTATGCAAGTTATTTGAATGCACATGATGATCAAATTATATGTTTATAGATGTATGTACATATTTTGATTGGTGATCCTTATTGCTCTAACAACACTCTTCTCACTCAAATGCAGGGAACCTAGGAGCAGCAAGGAAGACATCAACTTGGAGGCTTAGACAAGTGGGAATACTAAAGATGATGCAGAACAAAGCAATCGAGATTCGTCATTGTCCCCTTTCTCTTTATGTGCATTTTTCTCTTTTGTATCTATAAATGTATAGTTTTTTTATTATATGCATTCAAATAGTCAGTTCCACAAATTGTGTGGAACAAAATACATTTACATTATCAATAAAGACTACATTTTTTAAAGGATTGTGCAATCTTTCCTATATTATATGCATCTACATAAGTGCAATCTAGTAATGTAATCTTTTGATTTTGTTGATGCACATGAATGTAATGTAGCAGAAATAAAAATGTACCTTACTCTTCATTTGAAAATCACAAAATCTCTACCTAATTCAGCTATTAACTTTTGTGTCTTCACAAACATATGTTGATACAAAATGAATGGAAGAAGCATCCAAGTAATCCTAATTTTTTCTGCCAACAATTCATACCAAAGATTGAACAATTTAAGGATATTGCAATAGGTAATTTGTATCAACACAAATAATATTATTGAAGCATTTTAAAGTTTAGGCCATAAGAATCATCCTTTTTTAAACATGGATTGTGTTGTAGCCAAAATTCCATCCTAATTATTTTTGCATACTTCCATTTTCACTCATCTCTTACATCCACCATATGCATAGAATTCCTGTAATAATAACTTAAATTTAATAAAATCCCTCATGTGAGCTTCCAAATAAAACCCTTGGTCATAGCATCAAAGTGTATTCCTCCTTTGAAATACTCCTATGATTGCTCATAGCATATCACCAAGACAACACCATGTTGATGAGAGTCCCTCCAAAGTCTCCCTGACATTAGCACAAAGCACAGATCATAAATGTAGATGAGACACCCCTATGTCGAAGAGACTTATTTATATGTCTCATCGACGATGTAAAATAGTGAATGTCAACAAGATATGGGCATATCGAGGAGAGAATCACTTATGTCACATCGACAAGGTATATCTACAAGTGCTCAACGAAACACAACTCTTGGATATAATGAAGTAATTGTCGATGAGATAGTGGCATATCGGCAAGAGACATTAACTTATCTCATCGACACTAGTAACCAACATCGGAGGAACATAAGATCTAATGTCGATGAGACATTGAGATATCAGTAAGATAAATAAGATTGTCTCATCGACACTCTTCAAGTAATGATCAAAAGCATACACTGCTATACCACCGGGAAGGTGAGCAACATATGCAGTAGAGTGGTATACACTGCAACCCCATAGCAAGAAGCTTTGAGCAAGTCAGTAGTGCGATAAGCAGTAGGAGGGAAGGGAAAAAAATGGCATACTGGCATATCAAAGAAACAACAGGAATTTTAATTAAAAGTCTATTCGATAGTTATGAAATCATGATTAGTTTGACTAATGTGACTAATGAAAATATTGATGAGACTACCACTATTAATGAAGAACTTGATCATAAAGGTGGCACGAGTGCCATTTATGAACTAGGGCTAGATGAATTGTCCTGAAATTTGATAAATATGGCCTCAAAGAAGTTGAAATCATTGTGAATTGTAATTGAAGGATTTGGAGAACCAAGTTGGATGGCGGTAGGTAGTTGGAAATTTTCAGCATTTATCCAAGTGGTCTAGACTCAACTCAAAGCATTTTCTCAGTAAGTAGATGAAAGCATTGCATGACAAGGATTGAGATGGAAAAAATCCCAAGCAAATAGAAAGCAAAAAGACAAAATATTGAAGCTAGGCAATTGAATCAAGACTTAATCGATCAGTGTCCTAGGTCTGGGCAAAAATTCAGAAGAATAGCATAGCTTAACCCATCGTGTGTGACATTAGTAGATAAACAGAAAAATCTGGGAGATGTATGGACTCCGTGTAGGGGTTACGACCTCTTATTTATCATTATAGGAAGAAATTCTAGCATATCCCAATGTCAAACCCATGGAATCTGAATTTGGGTAAACTTGTAGTACCCAACGTCTTTGTGAACGTAGAGTTAATCAAGATGTTGGAAAATAATTACAATCTGAAGATGAGAGAAATTCATTTTCCTGATGGGTCACAGTTCATGGTCATAAAGCCATATTATATTTCCATAATTTTTCAGCTAGACACTTCCCTGAAAAACAAAATTATGAATCAGATACTTGTCGGAGGAATACCACACCATGGACACAAGTTACAAGAGGTGTAAATTTCCTATACATAGGGTTAAAGGTGTGGGTAACCAAACTATGAGGTTCTCTAGTGAAGATAAGCCCCCATTCTTTGTGGCTTTATTTGAAGAATACTTTCAATACACTTATTACTCAGTTGGTCAAGTACCGGGAGTTGATGTTCCTAAGAACATGACAATTTCTCTCGTGGTTTTAGCCACTGACATCCAGAGCCATAATGCTCGACCCTATGTTTATGCAGATTATTTATCATAGGCCATCAATAATGCCCTCAATATCATCAAGAATGATAGTGAAGCCATTAATGTCAAGCACTATTCTCTTTTCATGCACATGATATTACACGAAGGGTAGGTGATGGGGATATGGGGTGAGGAATTAAGAATAAAAGACTTAGATAATGATGGAAATTCAAGGCATGTACAAATGTGGACATTTTTGTGGGACAGCAGGTGTGTGAGGTCCCACTACCTATATTTTGAGGAATGTTTATTCAAACCACTATACAAGATGCTAGGCCACAAATGTGACTACAACCTCTCCCTAGAGATGTTAATATTTCTCCGACCAAAATATATGGGTCATGAAGCAGGGATAAAACACAATTGGGGGGACTGGTACATGTTTGGGGATTGTACTGTTATCAGGTTTTATGGATTTGAAGTTGCACCTTATTTGTTGCCTAAGACTATGCCAGACAAAGTTGCTTATTTAGAGATCATAAGGCAATTGTCATTTTCAGCTTTCATGCATTTAAAGAGCTATGGGATGCAGACTTTCATGCCTTCCACTTTATGCTTTGGTGATTTCACTATTATCTCTTATTCAGACTATGACTTGGTTAGTGGAAAATTGTATTATTATGGCTTGCCAGTTGGTAACAAAAGGGAAAAGTTTGATCCTGAACACTTCATTTGTGATGCCAAAATTTCTCAGAATTGAAAGGGTATGAGCATAGTTTCCTTTTAGAAGATGTCATCAAAATTTGTGAAGAAAAATAAAACATGTTGAGAATGAATGCCTATAGTAGGGTTATGATGGTTGAGGCTTGGAAGGTGAAAAATAACCCAAGCTACGTAGGGGCTTTCCCTAAGGTACAGGATCCCATAGAAAGAATTGAATAGTTAATCCTCCATGAAGAAGAACTGATAAGAGATGTGCCACTTGTGGCATTTGAAAGAGGAAGGGGCATCAGTCCTAGGAGGCAAGTAGAAAATATCACACCACTAGATCACTTATCACCTCAACCTACCACTGAAGTGAGCTTTTTAGTTGGTTCCCATCCATGGAAGAAGATAACACTAAGGAGGAAGAAGAAGTCTCACAATTTAATGCTCCTGTTATATCCCAATATGAGATGCCATTGGAAAGAAGTGTGATCACCTTTGAAGCCTCTGATGAGCTATCAGATGATGTGAGGCATCGTGCAAGTCAGGAATTTGTTGCAGATGATACTTTTGTATAGACCCTTGAATTTAAGTCATTTATATATGAGTATAAAGGAAGACTAATAAGAGAAAGGTTAAAGGACATTCACCCTGAGAAAGAGGCTTATGCCTTGAAAGAGTTGCAACATGAAGTTGATAGGGAAATGAGAAACATGACTGTTGAGAGAGGAAGATCATTATTGCAAGAAGTTGGAGTTATGCTCCTTCCTGGGCGGGATATTAGTTCAGTCATTGTGTTTGAAAACTTTTTGAAGAGAAAGAATGAAACTTTGCAAATAACGGCTGAAGCAGGTGATAGGGTCTATACAGGGTTAGGGTACAATCCTGATAATATCACTTTGCAAATTTGGGCTCTTTACCCCCCAAGAAAGAAGCCTTTTCATTGACCATGATCAAATTTTTGGACATCTCCTAGTGCAAAGAGTAGGGGAGATAGATCCCTTGGAGGCTGCTGACTTGAATGTGAATGTAGCCAAATTCACCAAAGCCCAGATCCAAAAGCTAGTAAGAGATAACCAGTGGCTAATAGAGGAAAATGACAGGTTGAAACAAGAATTAACCAACTACAATGATAGGTTGCCTGCTTCTCCAAGGCTTTACTCTCCTTTAATTGAACATGAAAGAAAAGTGTTAGAGGCCATGTCTGAGAATACTCAATGAAAGCATAAATTTGAAAAGGCTCAAAAGGAACATGAATAAATAAAAAGAAAATTGAAGCCTACTACTTTTGAAGTAGCATCAAGGATAATTTGTATGAAATTCAAAGATATGTTCCAACATGCAGATGGTGTCTGGCGTGCTCACAGTGGAACATACAAGGCTCTCATGGAGCATGGAAGTCTGCTTGATAGGATGAAGGAAATGGAATCCCATATCAAGGAAAAAGATGTTGATAATAATGCTTTGCTCCAAGAATGTCAGAACCTCATGAATACACATGAAAACTTCCATAATATCTTGACACAGGAATTGAATGACGTCAGCCAGCCACTATGTATGGCCATGCCAGATTTCTTTGAAGAAACAGATTTGAAGGATCAGGAAACATGGAAAAATGAGATATCAAAATATTTTCCAGGCATCCTTGATGACATCAATGATGAGGATGAGGTACTTAGGAAAACACATTAGCATCTTGAGAGGATTGCTAGATTGGAGAATGCAATATTGACAGACACTCTACATAATGAAAACACTTATGCCCAGGAGAAATACATTGATCACATGTCAAAGGTTAAATTTTTCCTTACAAGAGTTATATGAGGAGGTAGTTAGAGTTTGGTTGTTGTGGATGCATTATCATGGTGCTTGAGCCTTGAACAGATCTTAGGTGGTCACAGGAACTTGCTGATGATTAACGGATTGTGGTGCATCCAACAATTAAATCTTTTTAAGTTTCTATGTTATGTCAATTATGCTTTAGCTAAGAAATTATGTAACTTTTGTGAACGGACCTAAAGCTTGTTGTTGTTGAGATTATGGATGCACGGTCCTTGAAGCTCTAGAGTCTTCAATGTAGGACCTTTGCCATGAAAGATAATCAACCACACAAAAATTGTTTGAACTTAGGCATGCACAATGAAGATTCTATATTGATCTACATTATGAGATTGGATGATTACAAATGTACAAATGCCTTGAATATATAGGAAAAAGAGAAAACCTAAAATGCATGAGATATTGTCATGTGTCATGATCTAACAACATGTGACGACATGAACCCTAACTAACTAGGAAATTATTAAATGTTGAGATAAGTTATAGGACAACTCATCTTCTAGAAGGAATCTTATCCCTACAAATAAGGAAGGGGACATTACCCCATTATTAAATGATTTATTAAAAAGCAACCTAAGACTAAATGATGTATGACCTAAGTTAACTTATGCTAGTGTAATAAATAATTAATTACATTAATATTTGCTTCCCTTACAAATAGGGAAACCAAGGTCCGATTTTGATCATCATATCATAATCATTTCAATCCATTAGAATAGATACTAGACCATCTCATCCACTTATTCATATCAAAAGAACTCATGTTAGGTATGTTTATATTTTGAGCAATATAATGGAGCAGATACATTATAACTCATAATCCATTTTCAATGTTCAATTGTTGTGTTGATTTTCATGCTTATTTATTTCTTTGTTGTCTCCAAAGTGGTCTTTTCAAGTTGTTTAAATTTGCAAGATTTATTAGGGCACATTTGTTGTTACTATCTGGATGCTTTGATTGGTTTCTGGTTAGGTTTGAATTAAATTCCTTTCAAATACTTTACTTTAATTGGTTTGTATTAAGGATTGAAGTCCTCTTAGATATTGGCACCCTCTTATGGTCTAAAAACCTACGTTTTTGAGACCCAACAGATTGCAAATAACTTTAAAAATTTAGAAGTCTATGAAATAGTGTATATATTCTATGAAACAGTGTATACATTCTTGTACTTGTAAATATTCTTGTATTCGTATATTCTATGAAACATTCCTTATTTTCTATGAAATAATGTATATATTCTTATACTTGTAAATATTCTTTTACTGTTATGTCTATTAAAGAAAATAGGGTTTGAATAAAAAATTCTTCACCCTTTTTTGTAAGTCAGTATGTGAATTTTTGTTTAAGGATAAATCTTACAATGTTTACATTTTCAGTTTACTAGTTTCAAATCTTCATTTGCTATGTATATAAAATTGTATGTGCTCTGTATCTTTAATGACATAAAATAGTAATGTCATCAGAATCATGGTTTTCAATTTCAGCACCATCATTGTCCACACTTTTCATATCCTATTCACTTTTAAGTACAATCATCAAAATTTTATTTTTATTTCTTGTCCCAGTTAATCCTAATTCCTTTCAGCACAACACAGTAGGTTGCATGTTAAATTTCAAACATTTTCTTTGTATTTTTTTGTATATATTATTTTCTCAATGCATCATTATGTAACAACAATTTCACTTATGAGATATACAATAAAAATAAATGAAAGCACATTTTTTCTTTGTCAAGGGAAATGTATGGTGAATACCCTATGTCCTTAAGATAAGTGTGCAATTGAAATAAGACATAACTGATTGAACGTGATTTTCTACTGTACAAAAAAATTTCATGTGCTTTTTACTTTTTGCATGTGGATTACCCTCAGAAAGAGACTACTTATCTTTTCTTAAATGAAGTCTTTACATTTGTTGTCTATGAAAGGAATTTATTGCTTGACAATAGATTCGTGAACTTCATACAAATTAAGATTGGTGTAAAATGCCATCCCCGTAAATGTTGTTTGGAATAGAATTATAATGGAAAATAAAAAAACTTTCTAGGAGAATAAAACAAGTTTTCAATTTTCCAAGTACAACATAATATTACTGAAGCATTTCAAAGTTTAGGCCATAAGAATCATCCTTTTTTAAACATGGATTGCAAATAATTCTAAAAATTTAGAAGTCTTGGTCATTAACATTATTGTCTGCTACAATTTCATCCAATGTATCATTGTCAATGTTCATATGTTCTTTCAAGTATTTAATATTATCATCATCCTCATCTTGACCTACATCATCTTCATCAACATTGAAATTTGACTGTAGACCATCTATATTCTTACCAGATGTATTTGGATCATCATTTTCTATACCATCCATATTGTTTTCTTCCATAACATCATGTCACTCTGGATTGTTGTCTTCTTGTGCCTAAACATAACCATCTTCAACATCATCACGAATGTCAATTCCTTCAATGTTCTCTAATCCCTCTCTCATTTTGTTGGCCATCATTTTTTTGCTCAGTATCCACTAATGCATTGCCAAATACATGCCTTAATCTTGGATCATAATGTATGACAAATATCCATTTCAGGCCCAAAATATCTTCATAGAAAAATATCTGCACATGAACGACATACATATATTAGACGTATGTTATAAAAAAATTATTGATTAATAAACACATGTATGTATTCACAATAAGCTATGAATTAATAGATTAATGATCACTACCGCTTCTTGTTTGAGTTAAATAAATACCTACTCACAATGAATTGGTAGAACATAAGGCTCCTTATCCTCCTGTAGGAATGATGAGGAATCTATAGAAAACAATCCACTATGGGTATCATGTCTTCATGTCCTCTCAAATGCTTCATACCATCTACACTTAAAAATACAACATTTAAAAGAGTGGTAATCCAACTCAATAATTTCTTGTATTTTCCCAACATATTGTAGATTCCCTTCAATTATATTCTTATCTTTTGAGCTTGATCGGTTGGATTGCTCGAAGTCAACCATGATGCCACAATCGAAGGATCATCCCTTTATGTCTATACTTTCTACACGATAATGTCGAACATATGCCCACATTGTTGGATATTTCCTCACCTATGAAAGACCATTTGTTTTAGTGAAAACAAATATAATGACGAATATTAAAATAGTTAAGACTGTCAAAATTGTAAGGAAACAACATTTTGTAAAATTTCAACTGTACCTTTCTTTCACATCCTCTAGACATGTTGATTTCATCTTCTGTTATGTTTGAATCTGTACCTGCATCTTCTATTTGATTTTGAATTTGTTTAGTAACCCATTCTAGTGGGAAATCTTTTCCCCATTCCCCAAGCAGATGAGTTGGAAATGGAGTATTCCTTGGGTTCGATCTCTTAAACTGTCTCCTTGCTTCTAACACTTCTTCTCTATTTTTATCATACAAATCAATCCACTTGTTCATAAAGTCCACATTGTATAGAATGAACTTATCAAGAATAGAACTTTCGTCTACACCTATTACATGTCAACATGTTTATTTCAAACTCCAAATTTCATGTTGTTAATTTGACAAATAAATTAGAGAGTAAGTTAATGATTGCAAGAAAAACAACCACACTGATTGTGAATTTACTTACTAATTTGTACTTCAACACCATTAGATTGTGGTTTTTCTCCATCAATAATATCTGATGCTCATTCTTCATCCTAGACGTGTGGGCCATCTTTAAAATCCTTACCAAGGAATTCACACAGGAAGAAAAATGCTTCATTCAATGCATACCCTTCAGCCATGCAGCCCTCTGGATGTGCCTTGTGTCAGACATATCTTTTAAGAGTTTTCATATACCTCTCAAATAAAAACATCCACCTCATTGATATGACACCCACCAATTCAATGTCATCAACTAAGTGTATAAGTAAATGGACTTGTAGGTCCATGAAACTTGTAGGGAGCTCCTTCTCAAATACACATACAATTTCTGCAATTTCCTTCTTCCACTTTGGCACTTTAGATTCATGGATCTCCTTGCAGGTCACCCACCTAATATACGAATAGTAAATTAGTATGAACCTTTAGTCATAAATTAAAATGAAATATAATATCTCTATATCTCTCACACATGAACATTTCATATAGCCACATACCTTGTAAATGTTGACAATCGACTTATGGCATTCCTTAAGTCAACTATAAGACAAGAATCCCCCCTAATTCCCAATAGCATGATATGCTATCAAACACATTTATGAAAAGGTCATTAGTAATTTTTCTCACACAACAAAATATCAAAATAAATTTAGTGCTTAATCAATGTTACCAGTAAATGTTAAATGTTGATATATAATACCTTCATTAAATTATGAAAATCATGTGTTTTAAATCTTGTGATATGTCCATCAACTGTAAAAACTTTAGCCAATGATGACCCATAGCCAGTAGGTGTCCTTATTGAAAAGCTGAAATTTTTTAGTTGGTCTAGCTCTTTTCTTTTTTAAAATCCATGGAGCTTCTGCATATGTTTCATTTTCCCTATTTGGCCACAAATTTTTTCTATCAAATTTAATACGCGAAAGAGCAATATATCTCCTCGAAGACAAGGTGTCCTCTTTTCCTAATATGTGTCGAAATATACAATATGGGGCATTTTTGTAGATGTGCATAGGATCTAATAGGTGAGATATTAATAGATCCTTCTAGTAAGGGAGCTCATAAAATATGGATTTCCTTTTCATTCCTTATGGCATATTAACTACAACTTGTTTTGGTTCATCAATTGAATCACCCCGATCAAAAAAATCCTCCCAAGCATTCAATTCAACATCTTCATACTTCTTAAGCCAATCACCTAGACCCATAATCATGGGAGGGCCTCTATTTTCAACTTTTCCATCAAATTGATTCTTCGGGCAATTTCTAAACCTATGATCTAGTGGTAGAAAAACCCTATTGTTTGCATAAATAAATTTATGTAGATCTTTAGAATACCACCCTTGAAATTTTTTTGCACATCTTGGAAATGCAAATATCCCCTTTGTTTGAAGCCCTGCATTTCAATAATTAATGTTAATAACATAAAAAAAAAGTATAAAACTAAGTATGAAAGTTGGGATGAAAATAAATTATGAATGTAAATACGTAAATATTATCTTACCAAAACAAACACCAAGTCCTGGGAAATCATGAATAGTCCAACATAGCACACCATACAACATGAAGGACCTATTTGATGGAGGACGTGATATGTCATGCATTCTTATGCCTTTCCATAACAGTTGCATCTCATCAATAAAAGGCACAAGATAAAAATCCATGTTTTTAACTTGATGTTTTCCTGGAACAATGAGAGTCAACATAAGGTGCTCCTTTCTAACACTCATCCATGGGGGAATATTGTATACTATCAATCTGAATGGCCAAACACTATAATTTGAGCTCAGGAAAGAGAATGGGAACACTCCATCAATTGCAAGACCAAACTTGATACTACGGGGTTCATCTTTGAATTTTGTTGGCCATTTTTTCCTCTATGTGTTTCATTGCTTTGGAGTCAACCAAAATTTGCATGAATCCATATTTAGTCATGTTCTTTGCATGCCATTCCATCAATTGTGCTAGTGAATTGCAACAAAACATTCATTGAAGTCTAGGTATAATTTGCATGTGACATAAAACCTTCTTTGGAACTGTAGGACCTTGTACATCTGTACAATATCTCTTCTATTTTCATATAGGGAATTCTACCTTGTTTCCATATTCATCTCTGTATAAAATGTAATCATTTTTACATGAATGAATTTGCTTATATTCAATCCCCAACTCAACCAAAAATAGATGTGCCTCTCTGCAAGTTGATGGCAACACTTTCTCTTTAGGGAATATTTTAGTTTTTAGTGCCCTATAAGATTGCCAGAGATTAAATCAATTGAATGTTTGACTTATGATGAACATGTTTGATATGTCAATCTATACAAGGACTGTTTATATACAATATATGGTTTTAAAATCCCCTTAAAGAAATATAAACAAAGTTGATGAATGTTTACGAATTATGTACACCAATTAACAATGCAAAGTAAGAAATAGATTTCAACTCACTTCAGTAGGGTAGTGAATCCTTTGTCTAACCAACCAAATAGTGACTTGATTTCTAATAATATTAATGTGCATGCTAGTTTTTAGGTTCTACTTGCACCTGATTTGAACACAGGTGTCTTTGCTGCTTGCTTGATGGAATCTTTGATGTTGTTATCATCAACATTACGTTGATGGTAATTACCCCTTCTATCATCATTACTGTCAACCATATCATCATTATTGTCATAAATTTTTCCATCCCCAAAGAAACCTATAAGCATTCCCTTCAATCCTTCTTCATGCACTGCATTTTCACTATGATCATCATCATCATTAAGGCTAGGTGGCATGTCATCAGTGGATGCGACTCTCATCAGCTCTTCAAATTTCTCAAGTGGTAGTGTTCTCTTCAATCTTGCTCTTGTCGCCCTAGTATGGTTTAAAGGATGGTTTGGATCATCCCGTCCAAATCTTAATAACCCAGTTGGATCTTGGGTATTAGTATGTGTTTCATCAAAATCTTCTACCTATCAACAAACGCAAGCATTATTTAATGTTTGGAAAAAATTGGATAAATCATAAATGTATCAATTTCAAAGAAATATAATCAAATATGGCTTAAAAAATATAAATATAAATTGCATGAACATATATACCTACCTCTTCTTTAGTGCAATCATTTTTTGTGTCTGCAATATCCATTGTTATATCCTCTTCCACCCACTATTGTCTATGTGATTTAATAGTTTTAGGTCCACGTCCAAGTACATATCTTCTTCTTTTGCTAGTTAAATGCTCAAGCTCTACATTTTCTCCAATCTCCATCTAAAATAATCAACAACATGCATTAATTTATGTCAAGATTGGATAATACATTATAAATTTCAATAATACTGTGAAAAAAGATGGACATATCACAAAATGCCATTAGATCATTTTTTCCTAAGTTAAGTCAATATTTGAGTACCTGATGTCCCGCTTCATCTGTTGTGTCCTCATTTGATATGAAACGATTTGTTGCCATGGCCTCATCTCGCCCCTATAATACACAACATAGTAAATAATGTTTAGTACACCAATTATATCATTTCAACGAGTATGTTATCCAACACAACTCACTTTAGTCATATATTTGACATATTGATATCTCCTCTATGTTGTAGCATTTATGAATTCATAAACACCTTCATCCTTTGGTTGAGGTTGCTTTCTCTTCTTACCTCTATTGTATCTACATATTTTGTTGTCTCATCTATTTCCACCCACTTTCCTCTCAGCGATTTAGTATTTCTACACCGTTCACGTCCTCTCTCCATGGCCTCCTCTATGAATAAAAATGCTTCCACAGAAGCTTTCACCGCACTACTACCGAGAAGGAAGAAGCAACTTGCGGGACTGCAGTAAAAACTTCTCTACCACACCATGTTAATGAAGGATCCACGGGACAGTGGTGGTCACCGAACTACCACACGCCAATTGTAGAAGACTTGTAGGAGTCACCACAACACCACCAGGAATAGAAGGAATACTTGTGTGCTGCCATAGAAGCTTTTACCGCACTATCGCTGAGAAGGATGAAGCACCTTGCGGGACCACGGTAAAAACCGCTCTACCACACTAAGTTGATGAAGGAGCCACGGGACAACAATGGTCACAAAAACAAGGCAGGAGTTGGAATTATTTCCAACACTCTGGATCTTGTGATACACAACAATGAAAATAGTTACTATACAGCAATGATAGGAACCCAATTAGGTGCACTAGGCACCCCAAAAAAATTACATTAACGGCCAAAAGTCGGCACTAAATTTTGCGTTAACTAACACCAACTAAAGTTCCAACTACTGAATCAAAATCAAAAATTTAAAAATTTCCCATGTGAAGGAAGAAATCAGATGACAAAAAAGGCAAAAATATCACGCAAAGGAAGAGGGAAAGGCACTACCAACAACTGATGAGAAATTTGATTTAGTTTGCGACACCATAGGTAAGGTTACAAAAAAAAAAAATCTTCATTGAATTCGTAATTGTTTACTGCTCTTTGTATTGCATTTGAATTCGTGATTTTTTACTTGTTCATGGCCTCTAAATTGTCCCATCATTAAAAATTGTAAAACCTTTGAGAAACCAACAAAAAAATTTACCCTACCCATTTGAGCTTTGGCTCAAATATTATAGCACAAAGCCAAGATGCCTTTTTATTCTTTCCCTAACTTGGGTATCAAGGAAATAGCGAACTGTTTGGAAAATTTGGGAATTGGGTTGGTCACTGCTAAAAATAAATGCAGAAACTGCTTGGTTTTTCCTAGTCACGCCGTAGTCACCAATGCCATGAAAAATTCATGCAAGATTGCATTATGAATGATTTTTCATGATAAGGTTATCAACACTAAGCAAACCCAGTGAACATATTTTCCCTAAGTTATCAAAACTAAGCAAACCCAGTGAACATGTCACTGCTGAGCAACTGCTGAAAATAAAAATAGAAACTACTTGGTTTTTCCCAGTTGCTCCATAGTCATCGATGCCATGAAAAATTTGTGCAAGATTGCATTATAAAAGATTTTTCATGATAAGGTTATCAACACTAAGCAAAGTTAGCGAACATATTTTCCCTAGGTTATAACACTAAGCAAACCTAGCAAACATATTTTCCCACAAAACAAAACTTTCATGCCACAAACTGGACTAAAACTTTCATACCTAACAATGTGTACTTCATTTTCCTCCACAGACTAGACAAAAATAATTTTCCCTAAGTTGCCTGAAAATTTCAAGCAATAGAAGGAAGCAAGCATTGTCAATAGACTCTGGCCACAATGAGGTAATTCATTGTCAATTTATAGATTTGTAAATGTTTCCATTATTTCTTTGAATTTTACTTTTTAGTTTTTTATTTCAAAATCTAAAAGAAGAAAATATAATTTAAATATATATATAGGGACATGAGACTGACAAAGATAAAGAGGAATTGTATTTTTTTAGTTTTTTTATTTCAAAATTTAAAAGAAGAAATATAATTTATATATATATATATATAGGGACATGAGACTGAAAAAGATAAAGAGGAATTGGCTTCCATATTGGGGGTAGAGGTAGTGAACAAATTGGTTAATGTGGACTGGACAACGCTTTCCAGATACATAGAAAAAAAATCTAGTAACACCCCTCAAACATTGCAAACAAATCAATTGTGTTAAAGGGAATCAATTGATTCCCCAACCAGTCCTAGATTGAACAAAATATCTACGAGGAAATTAGTGATAGTAAACTCTATGATGTAGAGGGTCAGGGATTTTTTGCAAGAATCTCACCAAGTTATCAGACTTTCATTGGTTCACTCACAACCTTTCCTCTAGACACCAACTTGAAGATAAAGCCTAAACTTTGCACTCAAGACTTATCTACTTCCCTTGTGGTTCCAAATCACTGAAATGGTCTCAAAAGACTTAAACAAACTTGACTCAAATGGGTTTCAAGCCCTAACCCACTATTTTGAACAAAACTCCCTTTTGTTGCTCAACTAGCCTTCTAGCCCTATTAGGCCTTTGGCGAAGGGTTCTTGTCTTTTCCCTCCAACTTAATGATTGTATCAGATGTTTTTTGTGATGGTTAACAACATATCAACTCCTTGACATCACTTGTTTAAGACTATCTTGCTTCTAACCCTGCTGTTTCCTCAAAATTAGGCCTAATTAGCCCTATTTTGCAAAGCAACCCCTCTTCAAATTTGTCTCCTGACCTTGAAACTCTCAACAGTCTTCCAAAACACTCCCAAACCAAATATTTTCACACTTTTAATCTTCTAGGATACTCTTAACATGCCCAACTACAAAACCCTCCCTAATTTGGCTTAAAACTAGGGCTTTTTTATTCTAGGGTTTCCAAACACTTCCAAGACTTAAATTTTGACTTTACACCATTCATTCATCATTTTTCAACTACTGCAATTCAAAAATGTACCTCTTGTTAAGGCAGATTGTCCACTGCTATACCCTAGGGTCCAACTTCATGCATTTTCCTTTGCTAGTTCACTGTGCACACTTAGTTTTCCACCTTTCCTGCGCATTTATCTATTAGATTCTCATGATACATGTTAGATTTGATCCATTTCATAAGTTTTCAGTCATAACACCCTATGAAATGGATCATTTATTCATTTTAAACCCTCAAAACTGTGTAAATCTGCCTTTTCCTGTAGACAGTCAGCCAAAAAACGTACAAGAATTGATTTTTATTAACTTTCAGAGCATTCAAGGGTTAGACTACATGCAAATACCAATCCTCAATCCATCATCATGAATTAAACTTCAATAGGAATTCAATAAACTACCAAAAAGACACAAAATAATGCAAAAAACTGTAATTTACTGTCTTTTCTTGAGAACAGTCCGTACAACTCTTCTTCCAAGATGACCAACCCCGTACAAATGAATATCTTAGGGTTATAAATCCATTCTCCAACTGCCCAAACTATTTTTTATTGATTATAATGCCTAATTAACTCTAAAATGCTAAAAACTACCTTTCCCGCCTAAACCAAAATTCAAAAATTTGAAATTGCAAACTTGAAATTTATTAACATCTACCCCCTAAAAGCTATTGGATCTTCAATATCCAAGTTTATTTGACCTATTTAAAGCATAAAATCACTAATCAAACTCCTAGAACATAGTTTTTCCTTTACATTGCATTTTTCTCTTAGGATCCTTATCAGGAACCTTAGAACTTTTAACATTCTCATTACACTTATTCATCTCAAATGCCATTATAGGCTCCAAAAGGTTATAATTAATGTTCTAACTTGCTTGGAAGGTCCTCATGACCCCTACACTCTCCTGGTTCTTGAAAAACTCCTTGAAGGCCCTGGGTGCTCCTGCACCACTCTAAGAATGTGGAACAGGGAGCAGAGACTTCCGATGTCCCAGCCACTCTTGGTACACAGACTTCTTCCACCATGCCATGTTATCAATCTTGCATTGGTAGCTACAATACGAAGATAGATTACGAGGTGGTTTCAGGGGAAGTCCAAATGACAGATGCTAGGAAAACATTTGTGAATAGGTTGAAGGAATCATGCCTTCAATGGTTCAAAGACCATCTACATTTTCCATTCTCACAGATACCCATGCAACTGAAAAAAGCAGTTATCCATGACATGGAGATTGAATTTGGCACAAGTTGGTATGTAAAGAAGATAAAGCTACAAATGTCTCAAAACTGCAAGAGATTTCGATGCAACCAAACAAAGAAGATAAAAAAAATCCCTTATGAGCTAAGGCAGAAAAGAAGGCCAATTGATGTAAGTGTGAACGTATGGAAAGAGCTTGTAGAAGCATATGAGAAGTCTGATGCACAAAGGAAGTCTGGTGAGGAGAGTATGCAGGTATTTCAATTTTCTCATAAGATTATATCAAATTTATTAAACAATATTTAAATTTTATTTGTGCATAGTTAAATTCAATTAGTATATGTTTCAGGACAAGGCCTCCAAGGCTAGGCTTGAGAAACTTCGTGCCACACATCGCAGTGGCCAAAAAGGTTTACAGGCCTTGATCTATATATTTGTAAGTACATTTAGTATGTTAAATGATTTTTTTTTCCTTGGAAAAAGTAAATGATTACATATTAATTAGTTTAAGTAGTCCATGTGCCATGTTTTGACAGGAGGAGAAATATGGATGCCATCCAAAACAATTTGAAAAGAATATGTTACAAAACAAAAAGTGGAACGATTTTGTACTCTGGATGGAGAACGAGGTATCAATAGTTGAGTTTCAATAACTTAGTTGGATATTGTTGTGTTAATATTTCAATTTGCATCTCTTGTGTTCACTTGTTTATTGATGCGTAGGATGAGTAAATAGAGCTCAAAACTTATGATTACAAGATGACCATTTATGTGCATGAATAACTAGTAGAAGGATGTAGATGAAATGTGTAATGGTTGGTTGTCATAGAAATCAAACTACCGAAGTAACAACATTGATCAAGTTAACATATATGCGTCATTTGCATAAATAGTTGAAATGTGTAACAAATGTTAATCAATACATTGAATTTTGAGATGTGTTGAAATAATTTAAAAAACCATGTTTTGGGGAAAATATTAGCAGCGTAGGGGAAGAAAGCATTAACCCTAATAAAAGCATTTTTTGTTGTTCTTGATACACCATTTCTAAGTTTTCCTTGGATGACAGTACTGAATTTCTATATGTTGTACCCCTTAAATGTCCTACATGTTACAAATATGGAATAACAATGCACAACTTTGTATCGAGTCCAAAGGCTAAGGCATTCTGAATAAGGGTAGCCAAACTTGATAAGGATGCAATCACTATTACACATATTGAAAATCTAGAATAGTCATGTAAATACAACTGCCTATGAAAACCATAATCAATAAATTTATGCACATTCAAATCTAAGTTTGAAAGCTTGCATTTCAGTCCATGCATCTAAGTCCTTGTTGAAGATTGAGGGTGTCATTAACAAAGCTAGAATAGTTCTCCTTAAACCATAGCTAGTTTTAAAGTATAGTATTTCCAAATTCAAATCCACTTCTTAGCTAAGGAAAGGAGGTAGGATTTTCAGGTGCTACCCCAAACAAAGAAGGCCATAGAAAATATTGAAATAGAAGATCCAATAAGTGAGATGGAATAGCTGTAGACCATAGATAATAAGAATTCTTGCAATTCATAGATGCTTGTGATACAAACAAAACGTGCTTACACATTGGCTAAATATATCCTCATCAAAATGACTAAAAAGAAATTTCAAATTTGTAAGTAAACTCTGACAGTCAAGAAAAATAGTCATAAAAATTGGAAGTAAACTTTGGCAAACATGTAGGTGAACTTAATTCATCTAACTTTATGCCTCTTGGCAGACATTAGGATCTCCCCTCCTAAATTTTGGACCACATCCATTACCTCCACATAAAACTGGGCATCCTTGGTCTTCTTGGTTCCCACGCCATGATATGGTTATGCAAATGAAAATGAAGCAAAGTAATCATCTCCTTCTCCGCTGGCTAGAAGAATGCATGCTTAATGTTTTGATACATGATATCAGCTCTCTCTTCTACTCTCATGGTTGAATACTAAAATCCATTATAGTGGGCCTCCATAGTTCCAGTCATCTTTCATCCTCTTCCACCAAATGTTGGCATGATCCACACATCTTCCAGCCTAATTGGATTTGTTTTTTAAAGCTGAAGTTTGTCCTAAGCCACCATTGTAGCTCTCTATGCCTTTTCAAACTCTTTCATTGCTACAAATCGTCTATGGGATTTAATCATTTGTACCACATGGTTGATGTGCTTTGAATCCTTGCATCTAAAGGAAATTTCCTTAACATAAATACTACTAGGTAATTTCAATGTTTCCATTGTAGTTGGCATTAAAGTCGGTACTTGCAACATTGAAAATTATCCTTATATAAGAATTCCCTCCATCTCATTGGCTTGTAACACTCTTGATGGTGGCTACATGAAATCTGATTTTGATTCCTCTTCTACATCAGAGGGTTCATATCCTTGATCCGACTCTTCTGAATTATCAAAATCAGGATCACTAGCTTCCATATTCAAAAATTCCCAACAACCATCTTCAATAAATTTATCTAGATCATCAGTAATACTCTTCAAAATTGGCTACCAGTTCAAGTTCATTATGCTTTCTTAATACTTTATATCCATGGAGTTCAGCCATTCCTTGATGCCATCAAGTGAATATTGAGGAATGGCAGCAATGTAGAGTACATCCCGCTTGAAGTCTTTGAAAACAATAGCCATATCAAATGCCTTTTTCCCAATCTCAATCTCACTAATAGTGATTACTAAGAAAGGTAATTCCACCAACTCTACCAAACAGTTTACCATAGGAACAATAAAAGCAGAGGCTTTGAAAGGAACTCCATGAAAACCAAGCTCTCTAAATGGTATATCAAACTCTAGTTCAAAATCTTTTAGATGAGGTTGCTCCTATAGCTCTCTTACTCGCTTGACAAATCCTTGAAACTCTATATTGATTTTATTTTTCATGTCCCTCTCATGTTGTTCTTCCTCAATGTCATCAAGATCATACATTGACCTTCTTGCCCATCCTAAAGTTTGGACCACATCCATTACCTCCACATAAAACTGAACATCCTTGGTCTTCTTGGTTCCCATGTCGTGATATGGTTATGCAAATGAAAATGAAGCAAAGTAATCATCTCCCTCTTCGTTGGCTGGAAGAATGCATGCTTAATGTTTTGATACATGATATCAGCTCTCTCTTCTACTCTCATGGTTGAATACTAAAATCCATTATGGTGGACCTCCATAGTTCCAATCATCTTTCTTCCTCTTCCACCAAATGTTGGCTTGATCCACAAGTCTTCCAGCCTAATTGGCTTTGTTTTTGAAAGTTGAAGTTTTTCCTGACTCACCAGTATTAGTTGTAACTATTTTGAAATTTTATTATGGTATGTACACTTTGATATGATCTAATATGATTATGGTTTTGTCTCATATGTTGTAATATTAGATATATAATAGAAAAATAAATTATTGCATGAAATAAATAATAACTTTTCATTTTAATTTTTTTTTTTGCAGAACACGGGTCTTCCAGAAAATCAAGATGATCCTCAACATGATATAGATCCACAAAATATTGGTTCTTCCGGTACAGATCACATGGCAAAGGATGATGCAGAAGACACCGAGGCTAATGACAATGACGACAACAACGATGATGATGATGATGAGACAGTTGGTGATAGTAATTAGTAACATTCATGATTATATAGACTACATCATGGATCATTGTTGATATATCATTATGATGACTCTTTTCATGATTACTATCATATGTATCATTTTCACTACCTACTATACTATATTGTTGAGTTGTATCATATTGACATGTATCATTTTCACTATATCATTTGGACATGTATCATCTTGACTTGTATCAATTTGAGTTACATAATTTATCAATTTTATTTATATCATTTGTACATGTATCATTTTCACTTATGTCGATTGTTGGACATGTATCATTTTGACATGTTTTTAATGTACTGGCATATTTGACTTTCACTTGTTTTAGTTATATATGATGATAATCTTATCAGTATTGACTTGTCAATTTATATATATTAAAAGTGGTTGATAATTTTTGGATGGATATTTATTAAGTATGATGATTTTAGTTTATTGCTCAGGATGGATGTTGTCAAATTCAATTAAATTATAGATATTTGATTCACTTGTTTTAATTATAGATGATGATCATGTTACAATAATTATATTGTTATTTAATCATATGAGTTAAATAATTAAATTACTTACTCTATAATCATATGAGTTATTTAAGAGGTACAATATATTTAACTAATTAAATTAAAATAAAACATATTAAATTAATCAATGGAAGCAAAACAAGAAGCATTTTTAGAAGCTAAAAAGGAAGCAACAATGGAAGCCAAATTAGAAGTAATCTTGGAAGCAAAATTAGAAGCAAAACCGGAAGCAAATCTGGAAGCAAAACTGGAAGCAAAATTGGAAGCAAACTGGAAGTAAATATGGAAGCAAAACTAGAAGCAAAATTGGAAGCAAAACTGGAAGCAAAACTAAAAGCAAAACTAGAAGCAAAGCCGGAAGCAAAACCAGAAGCAAACTTGGAAGCAAAATCGGAAGCAAAATCATAAGCAAAATCGGAAGCAAAATTGGAAACAAAACTAGAAGCAAACTTGGCAGCAAAACCCGAAGTAAAACTGGAAGAAAAACCGTAATCAAAACTGGAAGAAAAACTGGAAGCAAATGTGGAAGAAAAACCATAAGCAAAACTAGAAGCAAAATCGGAAGCAAAATCAGAAGCAAAATTGGAAGCAAACTTGGAGGCAAAACCGGAAGCAAACTTGGAAGCAAAACTTGAAGCAAAATTGGAAGCAAACTTGGAGACAAAAGTGGAAGAAAAATGGAAGCAAAACTAGAAACAAAAATGGGAGTAGACATAGAAGTAAAACCAGAAGCCAAATTGGGCGCCAATCTCGGTGCCATTTCCGTCATTACTTTTTGAAGCCATTTTAGGCACTAACAAAGGCACCATGATTTTTCAATGCTAAAACTAGCACTAATTCCTGCGCTTAAAATGGCAAAAAGGAGGTACAAAAAGGGACACTGAACTGACCATGCTTGTTTGTGTCAAGTTTGATGCTAGCTAAATTGTCTGAATCAAGTGCTCAAAATACACTAAAATTCGATGCCAAAGTCAACTCTAATTGCCTGTTGTGCTATTGTGAAAAAAAACCTAAATTTTGGCACTTCGGAGCTTGGGTTGAGGATGAAAATGGAGGAATCTTCACAAATTCAACTAGAATTAGGTAGTCCTTAGAACGAGTTATCCAACAAATATAATTTTAATATGTTTTGGTTTTATTATGTATTTGTTTTTTAATTTTTATTAAACATAGGTTTTTCATCAAAAATGAAGGTCTTTGTTCTGCACATGTTGAAAAATAGCAGATTATAAAAAAAAATGAAAAATATCAATGCATCAGATATTGAAGTCCTTGATCCAATGAAAAAAAATTGAATTTCGATATATACAAAAAATTTACACATTATACAGTCGCGATATGTCTAAATTGTAATTGGTTTGACTTCAAAACTTGATTAAAGAAAAAAAATCAATAAAAAATATCTAACCAAGTGGAAGCACTAGATATCAGATTTACAAATTTAAATTTGAAAGAATTAGAATTTTATCCTTCATGGAAAAAAAGTTATGCGTTATATGGTGTGTGTCACTTTTTAAAAATGTTGTTTTCTAAAACAAAATAGTTTTCATGGGAGATAGAAAAAGAATTGCAATCTAATTCAAACAAATTTGAAAAAAATATTTTTAGAATCTACAGACAAAATGTGACGAGACTCTAGTTTGCATCATCTTCAAATTCCTCACGGTTTAGCCGCTATAGGTGCCCGAATGTGAAGATTTAATTAAAAAAATAATTTTGGTGTCCAGTTTGGCCAAAAATTGTAAACCACTATTGTGGGATCACCCAAATCATTTCTTTGATTTAATAAATCCCCTAATTACTTTCAACATGGCATAAAAAGGGAATATTCCTCCAAGTTTGAAAATCCCTCCAAATGGATTTATCCTTCCAACAAGGCATTCATTTCCTCTTACATGTCCTTGTGCATTGATCCAAGTGGCATTTAATTCATTCCTTTCTCCCTCCAACATGTCATTTCACAAATTTCAAATTCCACCTAATATCATTTATTGTGCACATTCATCAAAATGTGCTCAAGCTTCCTCCATTCACATCTTGACAAATGGCACTTGGCCATTGGATGTTGAATGATCCCACCTTCCTCCATTTTTCTCATTCTTCCATCTTGTTCTTCTATTTATAGAAGGATTTTCTTCTCATTTTGGATCCACAACTTAGAGCAAAGTTACTATCTTCATATTTGGAGAAAATTCATCCATTTCCATAGCATTTTCCATCATTATAGCTAGGTGATTTCATATTTCATCAAGGAAACACATTGTTCATCATCATCAAGTGGATCAATCTTCATCAAAGCTTGCAAAAGGAGTTGGGAAATGGCCAATTTAAACATCAAATTGGCACCAATTCCCCCATGGGATTGAGAGTTTGCATGCTTAAATAGGATTCAATTGATTTTCTTGTTTTGTTCTTCATTTCTTTCCTATTTGGAGCATTGTAGATACATTTTAAGGGGAATCTTAGTTCTAACTTGCATATGGATCTAACTTTGTGTTTGTTTGCTATGTTTGTGTAGGTATAGGATTGGGGTTCACATCTCCATCCAAGAATCTCAGCAAATTTTCCAAGCTTCTATTCACCACCTTTGTTTGACCATCTGTTTGAGGATGGTATGCTAAGCAAAACTTTAATTTAGTGTTGAGATTCTTCCATAAGGTCCTCCAAAAGTAGCCAACAAACTTGGTGTCCCTATCACAAATAACGCTCTTTGGAATTCCATGAAGCCTCACAACTTCCTTGAAAAATAAATCTATAATATTCTCTACATCATTAGTCTTATGACAAGGTATAAAATGTGTCATTTTAGATAACCTATCTACCCAAAAAAAAATAGAGTCATGTCATCTTTGTGTCCTTGGCATTCCAAGAACAAAATCCATACATATGTCCTCCCATGGCTTCTTCGATACTAGTAGTGTTTGATACAAACCAGTGTTTTGACTCACTCCTTTTGTCACTTGACACACTCTACAACCTTGCACATACTTCCTTAAATATTGCTTCAATTGATGCCAATAATACTTCTATCCAACCAATGCAATAGTCTTAGCAAACCTAAAATGCCCTACAAGTCCACCACTATGTTTCTCCTTAATTAAATTCAGCCTCATAGAACTTCTAGGAATTCATAATTTGTTACCTTTAAACATGTTATCTTGGATTAAATAATGTAACCATTTGGTCCTATTTGCTGCAATAGGCTCTTTGGAAGCTTTACATGCCTCTCCAAAGTCCAAGTCTCCTTCATACATATTCTTGAGTTCATCAAAACCCACAACTTCAACCTACATTTCAATCAACAAACCTTGTCTTCTACTCAAAGCATCAACAACTCTGTTAGACTTCCCACTCCTATGTTTCAAAACAAATATGTAAGTTTGTAGAAACTAAACCCATTTCATGTGTCTTTGACTCAACTTCCCTTGACTACTCAAGTATTGGAGTGCTTGATGATCGGTATACAGAACAAATTCTTTTGGCATAAGATAATGTCTTCATTTCTTAAGTGCTTGAATGATTGCATAAAACTCTTGATCATAAATTTAATACTTTTTCTTAGCATCATTGAGTTTCTCAGTAAAATATACAATAGGCTTATTGTGATTTTCCTTAATAATATGCCTTTGTTCTCAATTTAAATATATAGGAAGATGACACTTTCAATGAAAATAACTGGTGAAAATATTCTACTTCAAAAAGTTGTGTATATTTTATTCATAAGCTGGTTAATGTAATTACTATAGTGATCGATGTATATATATATATATATATATATATATATATTCAGAGAAATAATGTATGCTTGATGACTAAAGTAATTAATGTCGGATATGTTGTGTATAGATAACTGGTCTACTAAACTTGAATAACCCACTCGGTCTGGGTTTCAATATGAATTATTTCTGAGGCATGCGTTGATGAGGAAGCCAAGAATTTAGTGATTGCAAAAAAATAGTTAGTCTACTTTGGGCACCGCTGAATGATTTGGTTCCTTTATATGTTTCGCTCCTGGCAATCGATTAGTGGTTGAACTTCAATCTTCCTTTGACCATGTGGCTCCTTATTCTCTGTTATTTATTGGTTCATTCTTCTAGCGATTTCCTCTCTTCCTTTTCGTATATCCTCCAACTTTTATTGAACTTCTATTTATGGTCCTCTCCATACGCTGCTTGAGGCATGTTCATTATTTGGCTTTGGACTACTCTTCTACAATCAATGTGTCCCTTCACATGACAGGTGTAATTAGACATAACCTAATGCTTGAACATGACATTTAATGTGATTTTTGATAATCAATTGGCATTGTAAAGCTTTGATAGCTTGGTTGACTTGGATTACTCATGATGTATGAATTAAGTTTACATTCCATGTTCTTCTTGTGTTTTGACCTTGTTGACCTCTAAGGAATTTAGGATCAATGATGAGATGAAGGATGAAAAAGGTGAATGATATGGGTGTTTGAACTTTTAGGAACTTTGGATCAATGCTAGACTTTAGGATTTTATTTTGATTGTTTTGATTGGATAATGAACTTGTGGATCCCAAGATGTTGGATGTTATCTTAGAATGAATTCATTCAAAAGGAGGATAATTTAATTAAGTGTGTGAGGAAGGATTCATCCAAACACACCTAACTAAACAAGTGATTTTGATTTGGTTTAAGGATGTACCCAAGTCTAGATAATGATGTTTCCAAAGCTCTAAAGTTGTTTGTAGGATGAGATTTGATTGATTTTTGAGGATGGATTGAAGTGTTTGATTTGATCCTAAATGAACCTAACAGGGACCTTGTTTACAAGACCAAGATAGTGAAGAACATGTTTTTTTCTAAGAGTAGTTCAAAACCAAAAGACCAATGTTTTCATGAAAACCATATGAACAAAAGATGCCAAACACATGTGTGGGGTCCAATTGTTTCTTAAATTTTAATAATGAGTTCTTTTTATCACAAACACACTCTTGATTAGCTTTTAAAACTAGATGTCCAATGTCTTAATTTTATTTCATCCCACAAAGTCCATTATGTGGAAATCTAAAAAATCAAGGCAAAAGTTTCCTAATGTTGACCTTAGAAAATTAATATGAAATCCAAATGCTTAGAAACCTCTAAGGATAGAATCCTTAGGGAAAGCAATAGCATGTGAATTCGTTCAAGGATATTTGCTTCTCCTAAAGGGTTTGAGATTTGATGCTCATGTTGAATGTTTGTTTTCCAATGTTTTCAATCAAGCAAATGTGTTTTGATTTTGAGAACAATCACAACCCTATGGATATTTGATACAATATTTGTTGATTCCCCACTTGGACAAGTCCAGCTATGCCTACTTTCAGTGGATGGTTAGATGCTTGACAACACAGGCTCCCCCTTACAATGCACTCACTTCTCGGGTCAACCAAGCATCAGTACCCATGAATCTCCCATGGCATACTTTCCATCTCTACTAAAAGTCGTAAAAGTGTGGGGCGGCTTCAAAAGGACTGTTCTTGCACCAACAAATAGATTAGGATTTTGGCCTTTCTAAACAAGGGTTTTAATTTGAACATTCTATTCATGGGGGACCATCCATGTGGTGAGAGACCATTGCTACCCTTCTCATCAGAATAATCCTCGTGATATTGGCCTTCGTTCCAATATCCACACTTATATCCTAAGTGGAAGTCACTTGGCTTTAGCGTGTTCCCAGTTGGTTTGTTTCTTTGGGTGAGTACTTTTTCCCACAAGGCAGACCCTCTAAGATAAACAAAAGTGAGCAAACATATATGTAACTCGATCGATCTTTGTTAAGAAACAAAGAGAGAATACACATGATAGGTTTCACTCACACTCACAAGATGTGTTCAATTTTAAATTCCAAATAAAATTTGTGGGTAATTATCTACACAACCTAATATCACCAAAAGCCTTTTGATTCTCAAGATCTTCATGAGGCATGAGAGAAATGCATATGTCTTTTTGATGATATTATTTTGGCTAAGAGATTACAAAACATAAAAGGCACATGTTCATTTTATCCTTCAAAGCAAGAATGAATTCTTTTTAAGCACCAAAATTAAAGTGTGAAATTTGATTGCTCAATTGTTAAGTCCCAAAATGAAATCTAGTAAGTTTTCGTAGAGTTCTTTTTAAACCTTTTAATTTTTCTTTTTAAGCCCAAATGAAAATTATATTGTCCTAAAACTTGAAGATAGCAAAGCCTTAAGAATGGGATTATAATTGCTCCCAAAGTGTTTAAAAACACTTGTTACAATCATGTGATAATGAATTTTCTTTGAATTTATGCTCCATGATCCTTTAAAACCTGCAATACAAGCTCCAAATGTTAGATAAAATCAAGAAACAAGAAGATATGAGGGTTAGATAAATGATTAAGCATAAAAACCCTAAAATTTAGACTAAGTTTCATTGTGATTTGATATTAGGTGAAAATTTGAAAATTTGAACCCTATCAAAGTTGAAAAAAAGCTACACCATTGGATATATTATGAAATTCTACCCCATTTAAAAAAAAAAAAAATCTGAAAAAGACTAAAAAATGGCCAAGATATGGCCATTTTAAGTTTGAGTGAAAAAGCAAGAAATCAAAGGCGACTTTGTTTGCAACGGCATTGTTTGGGTTCAAACAACGATGCATATGCAAACAACAACGCTAGAAAAAAAGTGGCATTGTTTGGAGTTTGAAGTGGTGCTATATGGTACTGCTTGACTGGTAGTGGCTTTGTATGGCACTGGTGGATTGTGAGCGGTGCAGTTTCTTGTATACACCAAAAAAAATAGAAAAAACATTAAATTTTGATTAAAAAAAACGTGATTTAAACTTCTAGTTTTCCCTCCTAGCGCCAAATGTAGAACCAAGATCCTAGCACCTGCAAAACATAAAGAATACATATATTAGAAGATTGAAATGCAAGTTAGAATCTAAGTTGCCCATGAAATCCATTCACAAAGCTTAAATTAGGAAATGAGATGAAGAACACAACAAGAAAGCAATAAAATAGATTGAATCCTAATTAAACAAGAAAACTCTTCATCCCATGGGGGAATTGGTGCCAATTTGATGTGAAAATTGGCCCTTTCCCAACTCCAATTATGCAATGTTGATTGGTGATGAAAAGTAATCCACTTTGTTGATGATTGAAGTATGCTCCAAGATGAAAATCTGCATAAAAGCTAAGATTAGATAAAAATGGATGAAATTTGCTATGAATTTGAGTATAATAACTTTGCTCAAATTATGGATGATCAAATGAGGAAAGAAGCCTCTTATTTATAGAATGACAAGTTGGAGAAATGCCCAAAATGAAGCAATGTGGGACTAACTTTCAACCAATGGCCAAGTGCCACTAATCAAGAGATGAATGGATGAAGGATGTGCACATTTTGGAGAATGTGCAAAGAGGGGGGAGATTCAAATTCAAAAGATGGCTTGAAGGATGAGGTGAAAGGGTCTTAAATTCCAAGTGGGAGACATGTAAGAGACAATGTAAGAGGACTTAATGCCATATTGGAGGACAAGACATGTGGGAGGGAAAATTCAAATTTGAAGAATATTCCATCTTGATGCCCTTTTGAATGATAATAGAAGAAATAATAAATCAAATAAATTGATTTATTATGCAAGTGGGAAAAGCTAGAGGATGTGACATGAATTAGATTAGATTAATCAGGATTTGATTAATTTAAGAGAGGATTAAGTGATTTGACCCATTTGATTTAGATTCATGGATTAACATAAATCAAAAGGAGATGAAAATGATTTAAACTTAATTAAATAAATATTTTGATTTATTTAACCAAAGGGAGGTGATGTTAGATTAAATTAGATAAATGTTTAATTTATTTAATTTAATAGGAAGAATTTAGAGATTAATTAAATAAAATTGATTTATTTAATTAAAGGGGGACTAGGGTTAATTAAACCAAATTGATTAATTTAATTAACAAGAGAGAATGACTTAATTAGATAAATGATTATTTATTTAATTAAGGCACAAAGAGTGATGATAAGATGAAGAGGTGATTTAGGACGAAACAATGTTAGTTAATCGAGATCAAGTGCATGAGATCAATCAGTATATTTTACGTATCTAAAATTTTAATATAGATAAATATATAAATGTATATCCTGTTAAATCATTATTTAGAATTTTGTAGAAGTAATAAATCCAATCCTAGCTTATACTTATTTTTCTTTGATGGGGACATCACAAGTCTCCCCCGCTTGATATTGCTTGTCCTCAAACAATCTCACAAGTTTCTTCTACCTCAATCTCGTGTTGTTGTTGGCTGGTACATGGGTCTGAATTCCTCTCTACAGAGTCTTATCCAACACTTCTGGATTCCTCTCTATAGAGTCTTATCCAGGTTTTTTGGATTCCTCTCTATGGAGTCTTATCCAGCCTTTCTGGATTCCTCTCTATGGAGTCTTATCAAGGTCTTTTTGGAATCCTCTCTATGGAGTCATATCCAATCCTTCTGGATTCCTCTCTATGGAGTCTTATCCAGATCTTCTAGATTCCTCTTTATGGAGTCTTATCCAGATCTTTTGGATTCCTCTCTATGGAGTCTTATCCAGGTCTTTCGGATTCCTCTCTATAGATTCTTATCTAGATCTTCTATATTCCTCTCGATAGAGTCTTATCTAGCTTTTCTAGATTCTTCTCTATGGAGTCTTATCCAAGTTTTCTGGACTCCTCTATATGGATTCTTATCAAGCCTTAAGCCTTTGTACATATTTTATAAGATCATGTGCTCAAACAAAAAGAACATCTTGTTAATTTGTTTGAAATTTTTACATCCAAGAATTCATCTCTTTTTTTAATCAAGAGCCATCATGTTTTGTTGTTCCTAATTTTTATCCTTAAAGGCCTTAATAGTTTCTTCTCTTTCCCATGTAGCATCATCTTCAAGGAGTCCCTTCCATTTAATTAGGAACTCGGTGATGACTCTGTTCCTTAACATCCTATCTCTGGTGTCAATGATAATTTATGGATCTAAGGTGAGTTGTCCCTCTTCATCTAGAGGTGGTAACTCAGTGCAAGGAAGGACCTATTGCCCAAGGACCCTTTTTATCTTGGACACATGGAAGACACTATGGATTTTGCTATGTTCGGAAAGCTCCAACTCATAGGAAACCTCGCCTACCCTTCTTGTAAGAACCATAGAATTGGGGTTTTAATTTTTCAGCCCCATTCTTTTTTATTGATGTATTTTTGTATGGTTGTAACCATAGAAAGACTAGATCTCCAATTTCAAAAGTTCTTTCTACATGGTGACAATCAACATAGATTTTTTGTTGGTTCTAAGCTTGCTGCAAATTCTCTTTAAGGGTCTTCATGAGATCAATGTTTCTTTGTATGAATTATTGTGCATTTTGTTCTTTTCTCTCTTGGGTGACCAAGTGCCCAAAGGAAGGGGCTTCATATCCATAAAGGGCTTTAAAAGGGCTCATTACAATTGACATATGGTGGGTGGTATTATAACAATACTCGCCCAAGTGTAACCATCTTATCCAAGCTATTTGTTGACCTGTCACATAATTTCTCAGGTAACCCTCTATCCACTTGTTAACTATTTATGTTTTCCCATCCGTCTGTGGGTGGTAGCTTGTGTTTGGGGCTAGATTAGTTTGTGCTAGCCTGAAAACTTCTTGCCAAAATTGGCTAAGAAATTTACTATCTTGATCATTGGTGATTACTTTGGGTATCTCATGAAGACGAAAAAAACCCTTAAAAAATAATTATGCTAGTTGAGATGCTTTGTAATCTAATGAGATGGTAAAGAAATTAGCATACTTAGAAATTATATGCACTACCACATAAATACTATATTTTCCATGTGCCTTGGGTGATCTGGTTATGAAGTCCATCGATATGCTTTTCCATTTATGATTAGGAATGGATAAGGTTTGTAATAGACTTGTTGGATGTCCTTGATCTACTTTATTTTGTTGAAAAGTCATGCATTCTTGTACACGTTTGAGCATATCTCTCTTCAACCCTTTCCAAGAATACATTTCTCTAATTTTTTTGTACATTTTTTAGTATCCCTGGTGTTCTACCAAAGAACTATCATGAAACTCCTTATTAATTCTATTCTTAATCTTTGATTGTGGGATGAGAAATATCCTCCCCTTATACAATATAAGATCATTCCATATCTTATACTCTTCACTTGGCATCCTCCCTTCCAAGATCTCGGAGGCTTGTGTATCTTTGGCGTACTTTGTAATAATATCATTCTTCAAATCTTTGGAGGTTCTTGTGACGGTGTTGAGGTGGGGCCACCTGGATAATGCTTCTGCCACCTCATTGTTGGTTCCCTTCATGTATTATGTGTCAAAGTCATAGGCTTGTACTCTACTCACCCATTTTTGTTGAAGATCATTGAAATCCTTTTGGTGCATGAAGAAACTTAGACTATTGTGGTCTGTTCGAATAATGAATTTCTCACAGACTAGGTATTGTCAAAATTTGGCTAAGACATGCATAATAGCCAACATCTCCTTGTCGTATATGGAGTAGTGCTTCTTGATCTCTGATAGCTTTCAACTTTCAAAGGCTATAGGATGTTTCCTTTGCATGAGAACTGCACCAATCCCTTCTCCTGAGGCATCACAATGTAGTTCAAATGGTAGTATGAAGTTCAGAATGGAAAGGACAGGACAAGATCTCATGGTCTCCTTGAGTTGTTCAAAATCTTTTTGTGCTTGATCATTCCACATAAAGGCTCCCTTCTTTGTCAAGTCTGTGAGTGGAGCGGCTATCTTGGAGAAACCTTTCGCAAAATTCCTATAGTAGCTACATAATCCAACAAAACCTCTTAGTTGATTCAATGACCTTGGCTTGGTCCATTGCTTTATGGCCTTAACCTTTTCCTCATCTACACTTACTCCTTTTGCATTGATCTTGTGACCCAAATAGAGAATCTCTTCCATTCCAAACTCACATTTTGACATTTTTGCATAAAGTGACTCTGATTCCAAGATACTTAAGACTTCCTCAATATGGTGGAGGCACTCTTCCCATGTCTTTCCATATATCAAGATGTCATCAAAGAAGATTAGCAAGAACTTTCTTAACTGTTGGCAAAAAATGTGATTCATGCACAATTGGAAGGTGGTCGAGGCATTAGTGAGTCCGAAGGGAAAAACTAGAAATTCAAAATGTCCATAATGGCATCTAAATGTTGTCTTAGGAACATCCTCCTTCTTCATCATGAGTTGGTGATATCTCGAACATAAATCAATTTTGGAGAAATATCTTTCTCCATGTAACTCATCCAAAATTTCATCTATTCTTGGAATTGGATACCGATTCTTGATAGTCTTTTGATTTAGGGCCCTGTAGTCTATGCACATTCACATAGTGTCATCTTTCTTTTTGACTAAAACCATGGATGATGCAAAGGGACTATTACTTTGTTGAATATGCCCCATTTCCAACAATTCTTGAATTGTCTTCTCAATCTCTTATTTGAATTTTTGCGGATGCCTATATGGAGTGGTTATTACTGGATTAGCTCCTTCTTCCAATTCTATAGAGTACTCGAACCCTCTCTTCGGGGTAGACCAAATGGGATATCTTCAAAAAAATTCTTGTGACTTCCTAAGATAGGTTGGATGTCAATGTGAACAGCTTGCTCATGAGAAGATGATTTGTCTAACACCATGCATTGTGCTATCCATTCTCCTTGACTGTGCCTTACAATTCTCTCTATTCTTTTGCATGATACTATATTGGGGGATCCATTTAGTAATCCTCTGAGTGTAACTTCTCACCCATTATGATTGAAGCATATTTCTAGATTCAAATTGTCCATAGTAAACCTTCCTAAGAATTGATCCAAGGCATTTGTAGAATCACACCATTGTGTAAGTTCACCACATAGAAATCTCCCTTTGTACTATGACCATCCAAGGTGATTTCTAGTTGTGGGATGATCTTTGAGCATTGATCTATGGCTCCATTTGTGAGAGCTACTTTGAAACCTTGAAACTTTTGAGTCTCTAACCTTCTTTTGGCTACTATTTTTTTTTTGATGAAGTTGTGGGAGGCCCCACTATCTACCAAGGCAACGATTTTCTGCCCCTTAAGTGTACCCTTGATTCAAAAGGGTCTATGTTCACTCGCTTGGGAGATAATGGCCAAGGTTCCTTGCTCCTCTAGTTCCCATTTTTTTCTTTTTGGAGGGGGCTCCTCTTGAGTCTTCTTCCCAAGTCTCCTCTATCTTATGTATTTGTCCTTTCTTGCACCTATGGCCTTGTTCCCAATGCTCCTTGCATATGAATCATAGGCCTTGTTCCATTAGCTCTCTTCTTCATTTGCTTGCCTCCTTGTCAAGGCATCGATGACCTTTGTCCCAAGGCTCATTGCAAAAGTGATAATTATTTCTTTTATCATCTCTCCTTGCTTGGTCTTGTTTAGGCTAAGATTTGTATTGAAGTTGCCTTTCCTTTTCTTTTGGAGAATTGGATTCTACCTTGATGGCCCTTTGAATTTCTTCCCCCATGGTTTGGGGCTCCAAGGGATTTACTATTTTCTCGATTGACTCCTTGAGTCCTTCAATGAATAGATAGGTAAGCCTCCTTTGTGATAAATCATGAACCATGGCTACTATTCTTTGGAATTCATTTGCATATTCTTCCACTATTCCTTGTTTCCTAAGTTGGGTGAGCTCCTTGAAATACCACTTGGGGTGCCTTTGGTTGAATCTGTTAATGAGGATTTGAGTAAACTCACTACAAGTGTTTACATTTTGGTGACCTTGCATGATGAGTCTGTGGTGCCACCAATCATCAGCTATCTCTAATAGATGTAGGACAAAAAATTTGATTGCATCCTCTTCAGTCATGGGGATGAGAGAGAGATAAGTATCCAGCTTTTGAACCCATGATTGGGCAATGATCTTTCTAGAACTGTCAAAGAAGGGCAAGGTCATCATATTGACCTGAGATTTGAGATCTTTGTTGATATGTTTCTCCCCTTTGTTTTCCTTGGCTTGAGTCTTGACTTTGTAATACTCTTTGAAAGTCACTAGTTTTTGAACTGCTGAGTCTAATGATACATACATAAGTGTGATATCTTCTGCACTATGCCAGTTTTGTTCCTCCACTTCTCCTATAGCATTTTTTTTTAAGGAAAGGAGGCATGGTTGGTCTTTGAGAGGAACTTTGAGTTGAATGCTCATTCTTAGAATGGTTGGATTGTACCTCCTTCCTCATATTGGCTCTTTCTTGCATGTGGTAGCTATTAATGCTTTGAAGAGTTTGAAAAATGAGTTGGTTGGTCTTTTCAAATATTTCGTTGGTTTTCTCCATAAAGTTTTTCAACTCTTGGGCTAGCTGGTCTACCATGTATCCCTTTCGATGATAGGTCTACATTGATGTGTCCTCCCATAGGTTAGCAAGACTGATGCTTTGATACCACTGTGATGTTCCTTAATAATATGCATTTGTTCTCAATTTAAATATATAGGAAGATGACACTTTCAATGAAAATAATTGGTGGAAATATTCTACTTCAGAAAGTTGTGTAGATTTTGTTCATAAGTTGATTAATGTAATTACTGTAGTGATCGATGTATATATATTTAGAGAAATAATGTATGCTTGATGAATAAAGTAATTGATGCCTGATATGTTGTGTATAGATAACATGTCTTCTGAACTTGAATAACGCACTCAATCTAGGTTTGAATATGAATTATGTCTGAGTTGTGCATTGATGAAGAAGCCAGGAATTCAATGATTGCCAACAAAATAGTTAGCCTGCTTTGGGCATCGCTAAATGATCTGGTTCCTTTATATGTTTTCTCTCCTGGCAATTGATTAGTGGTTGAACTTCGATCTTCCTTTGACCACATGGCTCCTTATTCTTTGTTATTTATTGGTTCATTCTTCTAGCGATTTCCTCTCTTCCTTTATGTATATCCTCCAAATTTGATCATACTTCTATTTATGGTCCTCTCCATACGCGTCTTGAGGCATGTTCATTATTTGGTTACAGATGTGTCTTCTGCAATCGATGTGTCCCTTCACATGATGGGTGTAATTATACATAATGTAATGCTTGAACATGCCATTGAATATGAGCATCTAATTTGAGTAAATCATTCCTATAATATACAAACAGTGAGTTAATATATTGAATTTAATATATCATATTAAAATATATTGATTTTCATATATATTGATTTGAATATATATTAAAATATGTTGATTTAATATAATGATCTTAATATATATTATTTTAATATATTGATTTTAATATACTGGTTTTAATATATTAATTTTAATATAGATAAATATATAAATGTATATCCTAATAAATCATTATTTAGAATTTTGTAGAAGTAATAAATCCAATCCTTGCTTATACTTATATGTCTTTGATGGGGACATCACACTTACCTTCTTGGCTTAAAACAACCCCAATAGCATCCCCAATAGCATCACAATCCACTTGGAACACCTTACTCAAATCTAGAAGTGCTAGAATAGGTTGTATTATCACTTTACTCTTCAACAAATCAAAGCTCTTCATTGCCCCTGTATTCCACTTAAATTCCTTCTTATCACCTCTCATGGTTTCATTTAGTGGTGCACATATGCTACTAAAACCTTTGCTGAACTTTCTATAAAAACTTGCTAACCCATGAAATGATCTCACCTCTATTACACTCCTTGGTGTTGGCCATTCTAGAATAGCTCTTACCTTTTTTGGGTCCATCTTGATGCCTTCTCCTGAAACAACAAAGCCTAAACACACCAATTCCCTCTTCACAAAGCTGCACTTTTTGAGGTTAATCAGAAACTTTTCATCTCTAATATTTTCAAAAACAAGTCTAATATGCATCAAACGCTCCTCAAGAGTCTTGCTAAAAATTAAAATATCATCCAAATACACAATCACAAATTTTCTCAAGAACTCTTTCAACACTTCATTCATTAACCTCATAAACGTACTAGGTGCATTGGTTAGCCCAAATGGCATGAATAACCACTCATACAAACCTTCTTTTGTCTTGAATTTCATCTCCTTCACGTATCCTCATCTGGTGATACCCGCTTTTCAAATCAATACATGGTTTTTTTCCATCCAGGATAATGTAATTAACAGGGGATCATTTGCAACTATTGTTGTTCCTACACTTACTTAGCTTCCATCTTGGCTTACAGGTGGTGTTGAGGAGTTGGAAGATGAGTAGATTGTAGGAACTCACATTGTTGAGCACTGTTTGTTTTTAAATGTATTTATTTTGCATATATGATGAATATAAAAAATTTCTTTGCTGCATATCAGTCCTTTTGATGACTTAAATTCATGTGTAATCAAATTTTTTAAACTAAGCAATTTTAATGGTTCCATTTGGAAACACTTTGTGGAGTTTCATTGAATGTTTTTGTTTCTATTTTAGCAGTATTTTGAGAGGATTTTAGAGAGGTTTTTGAGTGTATGGAGGTGGGCGCCCAGGTTGAGGAATTTTCTTTTTGCTTTATTTGAGAAAGCATGAAAGCCATTTTAAAGCCCATATTAAATTTTGACTAAGTTTGGAGGATTAAAATATATATTTTATTGAGCCTTGAATATTAAATTATATTTTATTTTCCCTTCCTGGAGGTGGGCATTGATTCTTTTGAGGAGTTTGGAACGAAAGCAAAAATGACAATGAAATGCATTTGAAATTGCATTCCAAGAAAGCATGGTGAAATAAAATTTAATTCCATTCATTTTGAGATATTTTTTCATAGGAAAAACACAAGAAGAGAGGAGGAGGTCATGGCTTACCTCCAAGAGTGGATTTAATGGTGTGTGTAGATTTGAGAGTGTTTTTGCAGGGCACAGAGACTACCTGGTGTTGCAGATTGAAGGGTTTGAACAACAGAAGTGATTTGTTGTGCAGGTGCAAGTTGAGGAAAAGCTCAAGAAGGTGTTGGAATCCTCCATGAGAGGCTTTGAAGAAGTTTTATTTGTAGGTTGAAGCTAAAATACAATAGTTACAACAATACTCATTGATGGGGAGTTGATAAATTCAAGAGTTATTGTATTGTTTGCACATTGTTTTGCACGAAGGGTTTTGATGAATGAGAAGGCAGATTTATTTGTTGTTATAGTTCATTAATTTGTTGTCATTTTATATTTCATGTGGGCATGTTGCAAACCTTGATTCCCTTGAGGAATTTGTAATTTTTGCATAATGATTTTTGTAATCGAGATTGGTGATTTTGTTGCACAAATCTACCTAATTTTTAATACAAATTGCAGCAAAGTTTGTGTGAGTCTTTCATGAGTATTTTGGTGTTCTAAGAGATATTTTGTATTGTGAGGGATTTTTTTTATCTCTCATAAATTTGGTTTGAATTATATGGTGAGAACGGATAAGTATTTATCTGCAATTAAATTAATTTTTCAATTAAATTATTGTGCAACTTTGACAACTTGACTAGTGGGATTTAAAACAAAAAAGCAGAATAAAGCATTAAAATTGTAAATTATTTGGAAAAACTCAAGATTGGTATTGAAAATGGGATTATGGATGTTTTAAAGAACAATAATCGTTTCCCTAAAAAATAGGGACATAAGGTGGATGGCCATGACTTGATTTTTACTTCTTCTTCTTCTTTTTCTAAAATTGCATCAAAGAGATGGCCTTATATAGGTATGCCACACCTTCCTTCTCTTCTCTATGTTTTTCCTATGAAAAACCTTTTTTTTTTAAATGAATGAAATTCAATTTTTATTCAATATTACTCTCCTAAAATCTAATTTCAATCTCATTTAGATTTCATTCCAAAGAATCTCTAGGAAATCAATGCCTCCACCTCTAGGAAGTAAATAAAATCCAATTAAATATTCAAAATGCATAAAATGTTTGTTTTAAATCTTCCATACTTAACCAAAATGAAATATGGCTTTTAAATGGCTTTAATTCTTTCCCAAATAAAGTAAGAAAGTAGAATCCAAAGCTTAGGTGCCCACCTCTAGATTTGTTGTTCAAAACAAGGTGCAAGTGTGAAGGAAAGGTGTGCAACATCATAGTTGATAGTGGCAATACAAAAAATCTTGTGTCTGATGAGATGGTGAAAAAGTTGAAGCTTGAGAGGAGCAAACACCCAAATCCATATTGGATTGCTTGGGTGCAAGATAATCAGAAAATGTTGGCAAGTGAACAATGCAATGTGAAGTTTAAAATTGGGAATTACCATGATGAAATTCTTTGTAATATCATCCCTATGGATTATTGTCACATTTTCTTGGAAGGCCATGGCAATATGACTGAAAATTCATACATGATGGGTGTGCTAACACCTACACAATTGTGAAAGATGGAGTGAAGCATAAGTTGAAACCTTTGAAGGAGAAAATTGTTCAAGTTTGTGGTAATGCTAGAGTTTGTTTAGTTTCTGTCAGAAAATTTCTTGAAGGTATGAAGCATGAGAAATTTTGTTTTGCTATTATTCCTAAAGTTACTAGTGAAGTTGTAGATGAAGTTCCTGTAGAGGTTATTGATTTGTTGCAATAGTTTAAGATGATTGTTTCAAAAAATGTACCTGAAGGACTCCTGCCCGTTAGAAAAATCAATCTTCAAATTGATTTGATTCCAAAGGCAAGTTTTCCAAACAAGGCAGCCTACAAAATGTCACCTGTAGAGAATGAAGAGGTAAATAGGTGAGTTGTTGATTTTTTAAAGAAATGCTTGATAAGAGAGAGTTTAAGCCCATGTGCAGTGCCTATTTTTTTGTCACCGAAGAAAGGAGGAGAATGGAGGATGTGCACAAACTCTAGGGCTATCAACAAGATTACAATAAAATATAGATTTCCATTACCAAGAATGGATGATATCATGGACTGCTTGAGTGGAGCAACATATTTCAATAAGATTGATTTGAAAAGTGGGTATCACTAGATAAGGATATGTGAAGGAGATGAATGGAAGATGACATTCGAGACAAAATAATATTTGTATGAGTGGTTATTCATGAAATTTGGGCTAACCAATGCACCTAGTATTTTTATGAGTTTAATGAATGAAGTGTTGAAAGATTTCTTGGGCAGATTTGTGATTGCGTTTTTAGATGACATTTTAATTTTTAGCAAGAATCTTGAGGAGCATTTGATGCATATTAGACTTATTTTTGAAAATCTTAGAGATGAAAATTTGATGATTAACCTCAAAAAGTGTAGATTTGTGAAGAGGGAATTGGTGTATTTAGGCTTTTTTGTTTCAGGAGAAGGCATCAAGATGGACTCGAAAAAGGTTAGAGCTATTCTACAATGGCCAACAACAAGGAGTGTAATAGATGTGAGATCATTTCATGGGTTAGCAAGTTTTTGTAGAAAGTTCATCAAATGTTTTAGTAGCATATGTGCACCACTAACTGAAACCATGAGAGGTGATAAGAAGGAATTTAAGTGGACTACAGGGGCAGTGAAGGGCTTTGATTTGTTGAAGAGTAAAGTGACAATACAACATGTTCTAGCACTTCCAGATTTGAGCAAGATGTTCCAAGTGGATTGTGATGCAAGTGGGAATGCTATTGGGGTTGTTCTAAGCCAAGAATGTAATCCTATTGCATATTTTAGTGAGAATCTCAATGATGCTAAGAAAAAGTATTCAATTTATGATCAATATTTTTATGCAATCATTCAAGCACTTAAGAAATGGAGGCATTATCTTATGCCAAAAGAATTTGTTTTGTATATTGATCATCAAGCACTCCAATACTTGAGTATTCAAGGGAATTTGAGTCAAAGACACATGAAATGGGTTGATTTTCTACAAACTTACATAATTTTTTTGAAACATAGGAGTGGGAACTCTAACATATTTGTTGATGCTTTGAGTAGAAGACAAGGTTTGTTGATTGAAATGCAATTGAAGTTGTGGGTTTTGATGAACTCAAGAATATGTATGAAGGAGACTTAGACTTTGGAGAGGCATGGAAATCTTGCAAAGAGCTTATTGTAGAAAATAGGACCAAATGGTTGGATTATTTAATCCAAGATAACATTCTATTTAAAGTTAACAAATTATGCATTCCTAGAAGTTCTATGAGGCTGAATTTAATTAAGGAGAAACATAGTGGTGGACTTGAAGGGAATTTTAGGTTTGATAAGACTATTGCATTGGTTGGAGAGAAGTATTATTTGCCTCGATATCAGCAAGATGTAAGGAAGTATGTGCAAGGTTTTAGAGTGTGTCAAGTGGAAAAAGGAGTGAGTCAAAACACTGGTTTGTATTAGCCACTACCAGTACCAAAGAAGCCATGGGAGGACATAAGTGTGGATTTTATTTTTGGCTTGCCAAGGACACAAATAGGACATGATTATATCTTTTTTGTGTTAGATAGGTTCTCTAAAATGGAACATTTTATACCTTGTCATAAGACTAATGATGCAATGAATGTTGCAGATTTTTTTTTTCAAGGAAGTTGTGAGGCTTCATGGAATCCCAAAGAGCATAGTTTCTTATAGGGATACCAAGTTTGTTGGCTACTTTTGGATGACCTTGTGGAAGAAGCTCAACAGTGAATTAAAGTTTTGCTCAGCATACCATCCTCAAACAGATGGTCAAACAGAGGTGGTGAACAAAATCTTAGGAAATTTGCTAAGATACTTGGTTGGAGAAAAATAAAAAGGATGGGATTTAGTCTTACCACAAGTTGATTTTTCCTACAACAACTCAGTTAATAGAAGCACTAGTATGAAACCATTTCAAATTGTTTATGGCAGTAGCCCAAGAGTTATTTTAGACTCAAATAAGATAGATAAGGATGTGAAAAAGAGTGTAGATGTAGAGGATTTTGCTGCACATATGAAGGAACTACATGATGAGGTGAGAAAGCATATCAATAAAATGAATTTTTCTTACAAGACTAATGCTGATTTGAAGAGGAGACATAAGCAATTTCAAGTTGGATATGAATTCATGGTACATATAAGAAAGGAGAGATTTCTAGTGGGTACATACAACAAGCTCAAGATGAAGAAGATTGGCATATGCAAGATAGTGAGAAAACATGATTTTGGTAATGCATATGATGTAGAACTTCCCAATGACTTAATATTTCTCCAATATTCAATATTTTAGATCTAACCATATTCCATGAAGGTGGAAATGATGAATTTGTAGCAGTAAGATGGCCACAAGCATTCACACCTACTTCAGAGAGGGAAAAGGTTGAAGCAATTCTTAATAGCAGGGTGAAAAGAAGCACAAGAAAGAAGAAATACATGGAATATTTGGTGAAATGGTTTGGAAGACCTATGTAGGAATCTTCATGGGTGTCCAAGGTTGAGGTTATTCAGCTTGAATATCCTCTTGGAAAGTGATAGGATCACTTTTCTTCTACCATGGGTGTATGATGCAAGAGTATCTGTGGCTCAGTGCAATCCAATGTCAACTTGAATCTCCTAAAAAATAGGAAATTTGGAGGTGGGCACCCAAGCTATGGATTCTTCTTTTTTGCTTTATTTGGGAAAGCATTAAAGTCATTTAAAATCCATATTTCATTTTGGTTAAGTTTGGAAGATTTAAAACAAATATTTTATCCATATTTGAATATTTAATTGGATTTTATTTACTTCCTATAGGTAGAGGCATTTATTTCCTAGAGATGCTTTGGAATGAAAGCTAAATTAGATTAAAATTCATTGAAATTACATTTTAGGAGAGCAAGATTGAATAAAAATTGAATTTCATTCATTTTTTTTAAGTTTTTTCACAAGAAAAACATAGAGAAGAGAAGGAAGGTGTAGCATACCTGTAGAAGGCAATATTTTTTATTTTTTGACAAATTTGTGGATGTTGATAGAGGAAAAAATCAACACAATACTGTGCAGATTGAAAACATTGTTTGTGCAGGGTGTTTTGAAGTTACAAGTGTTGGTGAAGAATTGATTCTAGACTTTGGTTGTTGTAACAAATCAAATTGTAGATGTTGCCATGGGTTTCATATGGCTTGTTACAGCCTCTTCCATGATTGGATTGTAATAGAATAATTTCCCTTCTTTTAATTCAAGAGTTTACCAATTGCATATTGCAATTTAGATTGGCAATTATTTTCCAAGTTTCTCTATATGTTGTTGGATGAAGTTTATGAGCCTTTTAAATTTAAATTGTAGCAAAATAATTTAGTTTAATTAGCTCATGCATTATTTGGTAGTGATTTTCTTTGTGTAGACAATCTTTCATTGGTGCAGCATCTGGTTTTTTCTCGATGTTGTGTTTTTTGCTCCTTTATTATGTTTGTTTTTTCATGGGGTCTTGGTTGTATAGGCTACATGGCCCATGTTGAGGGTCTGAGGGAGCCCCATATGTTATCCTTTAAATAATTTATTGCTATTCGTGATTCTTCTTCATTTGGTCATGAGGATGCTATTCATTTCCTCTTGCATGCAACAAAGGAGATGAAGAATAATCGATCTTAGGGATTTTGACCAAAACCTAATGGGTGTTTGGAGAGAAGTAAAGATCACCCAGTGGTGGTGATCAAACAAAATACAGTAGTTGAGGATGTGTTGTATCTATTTTAGCATGCACTTATTTGTAAATTTATGAGGGTTCATATTTCCTCAAGCCCTTTTTGGAGAATTGGGTCTACAACAGCCAAAATGTTGAATGTGACTTGGAAATCATTATGGGTGCTAATGGTTTTTTCTTTGTGGTCTTCTTTTAGATTGAAAATTGTAATATGGTTTTTGAAGGGGGTTGTATTTTCACAATTAGGTGGTACTTTTCATTAAACAATGACATTTAGGTTTTGATCTAATGCAAGAATTTTCTTCAAAGATCCCTACATGGATTCGCCTACCTCATCTTCCAATGGATTTTTGGAACAAGGACATCTTACACTCTATAGTATTCATTCTAGGGAAGCCCTTGGGTCCCTCCCATTAGACACTTGACTGAAGGCTAACCTCTTTTAAACTTGTTTATGTGTGGAAATTAATTTAAATAGACTTTTATCGAAGTCTCTTGAAATCAGGTTAGAAAACATGTGTTGGATTCAATAGGTGGACTATGAAACCCTTTCTGCTATCATGAATTTCATGAATATGGTAAAACCCAACAACCTCATTTTGGTGTGTATACAAATAATTTCAAAGTAAAAGGAAAATATTTGATTCAAAATGAGGATCCTGATTCAAATGGGTTTGTGCTCTTCAAATCTCGATCAAAAGAAAAGACACCAAATTACAAAAACAACACCATGCTAGGAGAGACCTTTGGTAATAGATTTAATGTTCTTGAAAACTTTGAATATTTGGATTCAATGGAACACAAACATAGCTTTGGGACTCAAGTTTTTCCAAGATTAGATCTTGTTGGTCAATTCCTTCAAAGTTATACCCAAAAATCATACATGCATGAAGCCTCAAAGGAAGGATTTGTTCCCTCTTCATCCCCATTTGTGTCAGAGGATATTCGGCAAGAGATTATGGAGGCTTCATTTGGATGATTTAGTCCTTAACCCCTTGGTGGAGATTCCTCACATTCACACAAGTACTGATAGGATAAATGAGTTGGATTTTGATTTCAAACTCAAGGATGATGGGAAGAAGAAGAATAGGCCACTCCTTGGAATCCACAAAAAGAGCTTGATGAAGGAGCATCCCTAGTTGTAAAACAATCTTGTATCAACCAAAAATAGTTATTTTCTTGTATTTCTTTTAGTAGTAGTTTTATAATTTCATTATGCATTTTACCACATCATTGTTTCTCAGCTTGTGAAGTAGAATATAACATCTACACATCGATATCTATCACATATCCAAATTTCACATCATTTGCGGTTGCCTATCGAAAGTTATTGCTCTCATAATTTCACTATGTTTACTAGTCAAAGCATTTAGGGCCGACCTAGTCCAGTTTCTTAGTCCATACCTATTCCAGATCATGTGAAGCTTAATGGGATATCATGCAAGCATCTTGGGTTTGTTGGGACTGTTGGTGTGAATAAATGTCTTGTACCTAGCTAGTTCATTCACTAGGTAATTAGGGGACATATTCACATGTTAAGTTTACTTAGGATATAAGATTCTTTCTAAAAGTCTTAGTTGGATTTTCTAGAACTTATCTTATCTAGCTAGTAATACTTGATTCCTAGGTAGTCAATTTGTTAGTTGTCTCGTGTAATAGGATTAAGAAACTTGTCATGATATTTTCTAATCCTATCTCTCTACCTTTCCTTTATAAGCAAGGAATCTCATTTAAATTTGCATTCAAGTGCAATTCAAGCATATTCAACCATTAATTCAATATTACATTGTTGAAGCAAGCTTTCTTCCCATTCTCTCTCTTGTGGAATATATTTTTGTCTAGCAATTGTTCCTAGGGATGTTGGGGAGTCACCATTTACTCCCACATGGTATCAATACATATATGAAGGTAAGTGAGAAGGGTTTTATTGATATGGGGGAAGGTACTTTCATTGATGTACTTTGTGTTCCTTCCTTGTCAACAAATCTCCTTTCTATTTATCAAATTACATCTCATGGGGGTCAAGGTAAAACAGTTGAGTTCACTCCTGATAGAGTTTACATAAGGTACTTGGAGACTAGGAATATCATTTCTATCGAGATGGTTGATCATTCATCTCACGTGTATTCCTTTTAACATTTTTCTTCAAAAGGTGATAATATTCCTTTGACTACATCACACACTCCATTGAGTGTGAACCATGTTAGTGAAGAGAATTTTGGTCATCTACACCTTTGTATTCTAGAGACCAATGTTGAGATTCCTCCTTCTCCACCTCCTGCTTCTTTAGCTAGCAGTGCTTCTATTCAGTAGGATGATCATAGTTTTTTAGATCTTGCTTTGTGGGATGAGTATTTAACAGGTATTTCTAACTTGTTCATGGAGTCTCATATTGCAGATTTGGAGGACACACTTGAGAGATTTTCTCTCCTATTTGATGACAGTTTCAGAACAACTATTATACCATCTACTTTCTCTTTGGAGATTGGCATTCATGGGTCTCCTCCTTCACTTGATTTGTCAAGTTTCTTGGTTGAGTTTTACCATGATTATGTTGTGACTCATTCAATCTTAGAGACTCCTACTCAGTTTTAAGAGGAATACATTTTGAGTGTTTATTCTTCCTCCTTTCAATTGGACATGGATTGGCTTCTTCATCAACTTATGATAATGTTTCTTCCTAAGGGGAGATGTGTTACTTGCAAACATTGGATCATCTTTTGTTCATTCATTCTTCATCGGCATTGGAGCTTCTTCATTATGGGGGGATATCTTATCTCTCTATTTCCCTCTTATGGTGGGTTTATTGATTGTATATACATGATGGATGTAGTCCTTGGGGGTATCATTGAGTCCTCCATACATCATGTTTCTTTTTGTTTTATTTTGTTTTCTCTCTTTTGCAAAGGATTTTTGTCCCATTGGGTTTTCTCCTTTTCTTTGGTTGTGAGAGATTTCTTTGTCATTGTATTTACATTGTAAATGGGTACCTAACTAACATGGCCTAGTTGTTGGGACCCATAGTCATCTTCATCTTTGCATATTTTGCATAATAATATTCTCCCTAAGTTGCACTTAAGGGGGGTTTTGGTGTGAATAAATGTCTTGTACCTATCTAATTCATTCACTAGGTAATTAGGGGAAATATTCACATGTTAAGTTTACTTAGGATATAAGATTCTTTCTAGAAGTCCTAGTTGGCTTTTATAGAACTTATCTTATCTAGCTAGTAATGCTTAATTCCTAAGTAGTTAGTTTTTTAGTTGTCTCATGTAATAGGATTAAGACACTTTTCATGATCTTGTCTAATCCTATCTCTCTATCTTGCCTTTATAAGCAAGGCATCTCATGTACATTTGCATTCAAGTTCAACTCAAGCATAATCAACCATTAATTCAATCTTGCATTGTTGAAGCAAGATTTCTTACCATTCTCTCTTTGGTGGAATATATTTTGGTCTAGCAACTATTCCTAGAGGTGTTAGGGAGTCACCATTTACTCCCACTGGGGCTCATCCTGGAGTTTCATAAGTTGTTTATTTTCACATAAATTTATCTTTACATATTTTGAGGTTGACCTTCATGTGTGATCATTCATCAGGTTTATGAATCCTTGTAGCCAAGGAAAACCTTTATCAAAGCTTAAGAATCATATTTAATAACTTTGTAATCCATTGTAAAGCATTAGTTAGGTTAGTTAGCTCAAGATTAGATAGATTCACTACACTTTCATATAAACCATTTGTGGGCATGTAATAAGGCTAGTTGACCAATTGTATTATTGAATACCTTTGTGGAAAGCTTGTGAGCCTTGGATATTCACCCTTGAGGCCTATGTTACATGTAACATTATCAATTTAATGAAGTTTCATGTTTGCATATCAATTTGTTCTTTTCACCATGTTGACTCATTACCGCATAGTTTGAATTGTTCCTTCTGGGACCCTCCTATCATGATTGACCAAGTGCTATCAAAGAAAAATTTTGATTCTTGAAGGCATTCCTTGAGGTGAAAAAATCACTGAATTGAGGCAGAATGCATTTTTTTCAATTGATCACTAATTATGAGGCATTTGAAACCCTTGTAGCTAGATTTTTGAATTGAGGTAGTTACACCAAATTTGAGGGGAAATATACTGCCAAGGAGAGTGTCTGCTATGGTGAATGTTTCTAGAATAATGGATGAGATGTGAGTTAGGTTATATATTGTAGAAGAGGATAGAAGGTGAGGCCTAAACCCTAGATTGAATGATGAAAGTGATGATCAAACAGAACATGTTGCAAATCAAATTGTAGAAGCCCTAAGTGAAAAAGAAGAAGAATCAAATCAAGTAAAGATGTTGAAAGTGATCTCAAAGACTGGGAAGAGACCTAGAGTTGAAATTCAAAATTACACGATAAATTTGAATCCTGGAGAATTGATTGATTGGATTCAATGAAATGGAAGAATATTTTGAATATGAAGAAATTGAAGATCCAAAAAGAGTGAGATTTCCAAAAAAATGAAAGGTCATTTTGGATTATGGTGGAAGGAAGTTCAATTAGATTGAAATAGAAGAGGTAAAGAAAGAATCATCAAGTGGGATAGAATGGTGACAAAGTTGAAGAATCAATTTATACTAGCCAACTATGAGCTTGAATTGTCGAAGAGATTGCAAAACCTGAGACAAAGGAGAGATCTGTGAAGGAATATACTAAAGAATTCTATAAGATGATAATCAGAGCTAGTCATAGTGAAGCAATCAAAGAAAAAGCTGCAAGATACATCAATGGACTGAGAACAAACTTCAAGAAGAATTAAGCCCCGGTGAAGATGGCATCAGTTGAAGAAGCATACCTGTTTAAAGGTAGAAGAGAAGTTGAATAAGAAGTTTGAACAAAGGCAAAGAACTGCAAGAGGAATATTTTAGAAGAACGAACCTCAATCCAAAGAAATAAAACCATCTGTAGAGTAGAACAAGGATATAAAACCCCACCAAAGTGAAGAAAAGGATACTAATTCATACTGCAGAGGAAGAGAAGATCAAAATTTCTACCGCAGTGACAAAGGAGGTCATAATTCTTATCGCAATGATGTATACCTAAGAGATGAAGAAAGATATAAGAGAATACCATTCAAAGGAAATTGTTTCAAGTGTGGAGGTGAAGGAAATAAAGCATTTGAGTTTCATCAAGAAATTTTTGGAAGGAAACCTGAGCATACCGAAAGAGTAGCCTATGTGGATGAAGAACATGTTGGATCCCCTAATTTAGTTGGGAAACTAGAGAAAGGTGAATCATTGGGAATGAGGAGAGCTTTGATGCATGAAGAAGTGATTGAGGAACCACCTCAAAGGAAGAGTCTATTCAGAACTAGATGTAATTCTAGAAAAAAGGTATGTAAAGATATCATTGATAGTGATAGCACTGGTAACCTAGTTTCAGAGGATATGGTAACCAAGTTGAATTTGGAGAGATTGAAACATCCAAACCCTTATAGGATAGCATTCTTTCAAGATGATCATAAGATATTGGTTAATGAGAAATATTTGGTGAAATTTCATATTGGTTCATATAGGGATGAAGTGTTGTGTGATATTATGCCTATGGATGCTTGTCATTTATTGTTGGGAAGACCATGGAAATATGATAAGAAATAAATTCATGATGGAAGAAGGAATACTTATATTGTGACATTAAATGGAAAGAGAATCAAGTTGATACCTTTGGAGGAAGAGGACAAGACCGAATTTTGTGGCACTACCAGACTATGTTTGGTAGATGGAAGGAAATTTCTTGATGGATTGAGACATGAGAACATGTGTTTTACATTGATTCCAAAGAAAGGGGGTAGTCTAGAGATAGCAAGAGACAAAGAACCACCACAAAAAGAAGTTAAAAAACTGCTAACAAAATATGAAGACATCATGTTTCAAAGAATGTACTAGAGGGACTTCCACCAATCTGGAGTATCCGTCATCATATAGATCTTAGATCGAGAGAAATTTTTCCAAATAAGGCAGCACATAGAATGACACCAATAGAGAATACAAAATTATATCGATGGATTCAAGAGTTGTTGAGGAAAGGATTGGTCAGAGAAAGTTTGAACCCATGTGCAGTACCTATCATACTTGCACCAAAGAAAGATGGAGAGTGGAGAATGTGTACCAATTCAAGAGAAATAAATAGGATCACTATCAAGTATAGACTTTCAATGCCAAGGATGGATGACATTATGGATTGTTTGAGTGGAGCAAAGTATTTTACAAAGATTGATCTCAATAGTGGGTATCATCAGATCAGGATCAGAGAAGGAGATGAATGGAAGATTGAATTTAAGACTAATGAGGGATTGTATGAGTGGTTAGTGATGCCTTTTGGATTGACCAATGCATCAAGCACTTTCATGAGATTGATGAATAAGGTATTGAAGAAATTCTTGGGTAATTTTTTCGTCATTTACTTGGATGATATTCTCATTTTCAATAAGACTAAAGAAGAACATTTGTGGCACATTTGGCAAGTATTGTAGAGGTTGAGAGAAGAGAATTTTTTGATTAATGTCAAGAAGTGTAGTTTCATGAAAATAGAGTTAGTATAGCTTGTATTTTTTATTTCAACTAAAGGATTGAAGATGGGTCTTGAGAAAGTGAAAGCAATTGTAGATTGGCCTATACTGGTAAACATTGGAGAGGTTAGATCATTTCATGGATTAGCTAGTTTCTACCAGAATTTTATCAAAAGTTTTAGTATTTTTTGTAACCCTATGACAGAGATAATGAGAGGAGATAAAAAGGACTTTGAGTGGCCATCTAGAGCACAAAGAAGTTTTGAACTGTTGAAGAAAAAGGTGATAGAACAACCAGTGTTAGTATTACTAGATTTTGACAAGGTATTTCAAGTTGACTATGATGCAAGTGGAAATGCAATTGGAGCAGTGTTGAGTCAAGAAGGAAGACCTATAGCTTATTTTAGTGAGAATTTGAATGATACCAGAAGAAGATATTCAGTTTATGATCAGGAATTATATGCCATAGTTCAAGACTTGAAGAAGTGAGGACATTACTTGTTGCCTAGAGAATTTGTGTTGTATATAGATCATCAACCTTTGCAGTATTTGAACAATCAAGGAAAGTTGAATCAAATACATATGAGATGGGTTGAGTTCTTGCAAAGTTATACATTTATATTGAAGCATAGGTGTGGCAAGTTAAACAAAGTTGCAAATGCATTGAGTAGAAGAAGGAATTTTCTCACAAAGATGAGAATGGAAGTACTGGGATTTGAGGAATTGAAGCACATGTATAAGGATGATGCATATTTTGGTGAAGCATGAAGAGCATGTAAGGAACCAATAGTGAAAAACCAAAGCTAATGGTTGGATTATTTCATTCAAGAAGGTATTTTATTCAAAGGAAGTCAGTTGTGTATTTTTAGGAGTTCAATAAGGGAGAATTTGATCAAGGATAAACATAGTGGAGGTTTAGTAGGACATTTTGGATTGGATAAGATAGTAGCTTTGGTGAGTGAACATTATTTTTGGCCATAGATATGTAAGGATGTCAGGACTTGTATGTTAAAATTTGCAGGATTTGTCAAGTTGCAAAAGGGAGTAGCCAAAATACTGGATTATATAAACCTTTGATAGTATTGGAGAGACCTTAGGAAGATATAAGCATGGATTTCATTTTAGGATTGCCAAGAACACAGAGAGGTTATTATTCTATTATGGTAGAAGTGGACAGATTTTCTAAAATGGCACATTGATTCCTTGTAAGAAGACTAATGATGTTGTGTATGTTGCTGAATTATTTTTCAAGGAGATTGTGAGATTGCATGGATTACCTAAGAGCATAGTTTCAAACAAAGACACCAAGTTCATTGGATACTTTTGGAGGAAATTGTGGAAGAAGATGAAGATATATTTGAAGTTCATTTTAGCATATCACGCACAATAAAATGGAAAAATAGAGGTAGTAAACATAAGTTTAGGTAACTTTTTGATATGTTTGGTTGGAGATAAGGCACGAATTTGGGATATAGTTTTACCATAGGAAAAGTTTGCATACAATAATTTAGTGAACTAGAGTATAGGGAAGATACCATTTGAGTTCATTACCAAAACACATCCTAGAGGAGTTGCAAAGTTAAGGGACATCAATATGGGGAATAAAAAGAGTGCAGAGGCAAAAGAGTTTGAACATTTCATGGAGACATTGCATAATCAGGTCTGGAAGCATTTGGGAGATATGAATAGTAAGTATAAGGAGAATGAAAATGATCACTAGAGACATAAGGAATTTGCTATTAGAGATGAAGTAATGGTATATTTGAGGAAGGAGAGATTTCCAGTTGGTGCATACTATAAGTTGAAGATGAGGAAGTTTGGAAAGTGTAAGATACTAAGGAAGTTTGATTCTAGAAATGCATATGAAGTGGAGTTACCAGAGACATTAGGTATATCACCTATTTTCAATGTTGCAGACATATATGAGTTTTATGAAGAGCAATTAAGTGGCAATAGCAAGGAGTAGATTTGAAGTAGTTACCACATCAAGAACCAAAGGATATTGAGCATATTTTGGATACCAAAATTGGAAGGAGCACTAGAAACAAACAATACAAAGCATATCTTGAGAAATGGAAAGGTAGACTAGTGGAGGATTCATCATGGGTTTCTCGGGCTGAGGTGGACCTTTTTGGTTTCCCTCTTAGCCCTAGAAAGTGAGGGAAACATTTTTCTTCCAATGCTAGGTGTCTAATGTAGGAGCATCCCTAGTTGTAAAGCAATCATGTATCAACCAAAAATAGTTTTTTTCTTACATTACATTCGATGGTAGTTTTATAATTTTAATCTACATTTTATTGCATCATTTTTTCTCATCCCACAAAGTAGGATATAGAATCTACACATCGACATCTATCACATATCCAAATTTTTCACATCATTTTCAATTGCCTACCAAAAGTTATCACTCTTAGAATTTCATTGTGTTTACTAGTTTAAGCATTTGGGGCCAACCTGGTCTAGTTTCTTAGTGTAGACATATTCCAAATTGTGTGAAGCTTAATGGGACATCATACAAGAATCTTGGGTCCATGGGGACCCATCCTATAGTTTCACAAGTTGTTTATTTTTGTGTGATGTTATCTTTACAAATTTTGAGGCTAACCTTGATGTATGATAATTCATCAATTTTATGAATCCTTGTGGTTGAGGCATACCTTTATCATAGCATAAGAAGCATATTTAAGATCATTGTAATCCATTTTAGATCATCAATTATGTTAGGTAGATCATGATTAGATAGATTCATTGCACTTTCCCATAAACCATTTAGGGGCATGTAATAAGGCTAGTTGTATTGTTGAATGCCCTTGTGGTAGGCCTATGAGCCTTAGATATTCACCCTTGAGGCTAATGTTGCAAGTAATATTATCAATTCAATGAATTTTCATGATCACATATTAATTTATTATTTTCACTATGTTGACTCATTATTGCATGGTTCAAACTATTCCTTTTGGGACCCTCCTACTATGACTACACCAGAGCTTAAAGAAAGTGACTGGTGATAAGATAGCTAAAGTAGGAAGGAAAAAGGACTTGGAGAAGATGAATATTATGGGAGAGTCTCTAGTGGAATCTAACATTGTTAAGACATTGGACTCCCAATTTTCTTCTTCTCCTAAATTATTGTGTTATCTTGGAATACAAAGGGGCTTAAGTAGCATCCTTGGGAAAAAGGATACTCAACATTTAGTTCATGATCACAAACTGGATATTATTTTCATTCAGGAAACCAAGATTTCTATTGAAGATATGATGAATACTACTTCCAAATTTTGGAGAAGAGGTTATTTCCAATGTGTTGGCTCTCAAGGTTTTGTTGGTGGTGTTGTGTGTATATGGGATCCCTACAGGATCTCACCTCATTGGTGGATGGTTGGTAGGAATTATCTTGCTCTGCTAGAATCTTGTTTCAACTTGTGTGTAATGATATTGTTCACCAATGTGTATATGCCTAATGATTTTGTAGGTAAGACTCTACTCTGGTCTCACATAAAATTTATTTGTTCTCTTGCTCCTTCTTGTCCTTGGATTTTGGCAGGATAATTTAATTCTACATGCAACTTGGAGGAAAATTTTTGGGGAGTTAGTCATTTTAGGCCTTCTTCTTCCTTGCTACAAGACAATATCAAGTTTCTTAATTTAGTGGATGTTTAACCTATTAATGGGACCTTTATCTAGCATAATAGAAGATGTGATGAGGGACCTATTTTTGAAAGGATTGATAGGCTTCTTGTTTCTGATGAATGGATTGGTAATAACTAGACTTATTCCTCTAATATCTTGGGGTGGAAGGGGTCATATTATTGGCTAATTAAGTTCCCCTCTTCTCGGTTCTTCATGGCTAAGCAACCCCCCTTTAAATTTCAACTAATGTCGCTCAGGGACCATAACTTACATCAACTTGTGGATTTGTGTTGATATGAAGGGAGGCTTCCCTTTGTTACTGTGATGTTCTCTTTCATCAAGAGGCTTCAATTTTTCAAATTCAAGCTTAAGAAATGAAATAAAATGGTGTTTGGTAACCTCTTTCATAGGCAGAAATAGATTCAAGATCATCTAGATAGAATCACGTTCAAAATTAATGAAGAGGGAATGACAATGGAATTGCTCCAAGAAGAAACCAAATGTTCTAGGGAGCTTGTTGAATGGGAGCTTTGAGAAGAGATTTTTCTGGAAACATAAATCTTGGATTGATTGGTTGTAGAAAAGAGACAAGAATACTACCTTTTTATAGTTCAGTAAAGGTGCATAGAGGTGGGAATATTATTGCTTCTCTCATTTTGGCTTAGCAGGGATAGTTAAATTCACATCAAGCTATTACAAAGGAGGTAGTTTGATTCTATTCTTCTCTCTTCTCATAGAATGTGCATCTTTCCTTGGAGGAGGATAACTTGTTTTTGGCTTGCATCCCCCCTTTGGTTTCTTTGGAGATGAATAACTCTCTTTTGGTGCCCATCTAATTGGAGGAACTTGAAGATATAGTCTTTCGAATGAAGAAAGGTAAGGCCCCTATCCCTAATGGTTTTCCCATTAAGTTCTTTCTAGAATTTTGGGATACCATTAGACAAGAATTGTTAGAGGTGGTTCATGAGTCTTATACAAACAAGTAGACGCTCAAGGTTGTAAATTATACCTTTCTTGCTTTAATTCCTAGAAAGATGGTACCAATTCCTTAGACTCTTTTAGGCCTATTACATTTTGAAATGTGACCTACAAGATTATCATTAAGTTGATTGTTGAAATACTAAAGAGCTATTTGGGCCCCTTGATTTATCTGTAATATGGAGGTTTTGTTAAGGGTAGGCAGATTGTGGATGGTATAGTGGTGGCAATTGAAGCTATGCATTCCATTTCCTCTTTCAAAGAAAAAGCCATGTTCATTAAATTGGATGTCTAAAGCCTATGATAGAGTTAGGTGGTCTTTCCTTCAACATTTTCTATTGGATTTTGGTTTCCATAGAAATTGGGTCTCTTGGGTTATGAGTTGTGTGACCTTGTCTTCCTTTTTGTTCTTGTTAATGGTTCCCCCTTGCCTCCCATTTTTGTGGATTTGGGACTTAGGCAAGGGGACCCCTTTAACCCTTATCTATTTATTCTAATGGTTGAAGGTTTTGGGAGGTTGTTGAAATAACATAGAGATAGGGGTTCCATTCATGGTTGGAGTTGGGTGCATGGTTTGGATGCACTAACTCATCTCTAGTTTTTTTATAATACTACTCTCATGGTTGTTGCTAGAATTGAGGATGAAGCTAACTTTAAGAAGGTTTTGGATATTTATCTGGCTACATCGGCTAATAGATTAATGAGGGTAAGTCTCATATCCTTTTCTTCAATACTCCTACTTTGATCCATAATAGAATTGCCAATATTCTTCACTTTCTTATTGGAAAAATTCCTTTGGAATATTTGGGGATTCCCCTTTGTTCTTGCATCTTGAAGAGGAATGATTGGCAGAAGACCTTGGATAAATTTTGGGCTAAGGTCAACTACTGGAGGTTTAGATGACTATCTTTTGTTGGCAGTGTGACTCTTGTGTCTTTATTCCTCCAAGGTTTGTTGAACAAGACAATTGAGAGGGGGGTGAATTAGTTGTAGCAAATTTTAACCTTTAAAAATTTTACCAAAATTTAGATCAATAAGCATTCACAAGTCCTTTACTATGTTAATATGTTTAATCATTGAAACGCAAAAATAGAAATTGAAAGTAATGAAACCATGGACATAATAACACCAAATTTATGTGGAAAACCCAATGAGGTAAAAGCCACGATGAGGATTAGCTCACAATATAAAGAATTCCAAAACTGAATACAGAGGCTCACTACCAAAAAGGCTCACTGCCAAGACAAGACTTACTTGCCCAATCAGGGCTCACTACCCGGACATGACTTACTTGTCCAAAGAGGGCTCACTACCTAGAATTACAAAGAAGATAGAAGACAATTCTCATAGAGAGAAAACTTTCTCAATGTAACAAATATTTCACCATAATTTACTCACACTCTTACAGTCTCACATGAAAGATTTTGGATGCCTTCAGCTCACTGCTTTCAAAACCCTAACATGAAACTCACACTAATCTACTCAAAATCGCATCACACACACTATCCCGTATCTATCTCATATCTATCTTTCATCTATCTTGTCTTTCATCAACATCTCAACTTGTACTTATACCGTCTTCAACCTTGAAACCCATCCAAGGTCGGTCATACATCATTCATATTTACAAATTCAAATTAAGTCAGCACCAAAACATTCTACAATGGAATTAGAATGAGGGTTACCTAAACACATACTTAATGAGGACCTAAATAAGTCCCAACACGCTTCCATGAACTTCGTAAGTAGTGTTTAACACAAGGTCGGACAACACTAGAGTAAAAAACATAAAACAATTAAGCACACACATCCTTAACATGATCCAATCTTTTCAGACAACAAATTTCACTTGAAATCAACCTCATAAACTTACTCTTAGAACTACAAGTCTTGAAACAAAAATATGGAGAAATTCGAAGCAACTACATTTCCCCTGGACCACACCCAAACACACAGAAACACATAGTTCACATACTAGTGAATATATCTCACACTGTACAATGATCTAGAGACCCAAATTCTAGAGATAGAAACTACCAACAATCATGAACATTACCTCAAATTTGCACAAGAACACTAGCAATACAGAGCACATCTCGAAGCACACACTAAATACCTGTAGACAATTTTATCATAATTTTCTCAATATCCTCAACATATACAATCAATAACCAACTTCCATGACATAGTTTTCATCAATAACAACATCAACTAGTTGACATAAATGACAACACCTTCATACTTGCAATAATATCCCCCTTTTTCATTGATGGCAACATATGATGTGAAAAACCATCAAAGATAACATAGAAACTTTGAACCATCAATCTATCCTTTTCCAGAATGCTTTCTCCCCCTTAATTTTTCACATGATAATTTCTCCCCCTTTGGTATAAATGGCAAAGGAAAAATATATTTTACATTGTTATCCCCTTTAGCATTAAGAACATTATCAGTATTGAATACTCCCCCTTAGGAGTACACCCAATCAGCTCCATAATGACAACACAAGACACTACTTACTCCCACTGAGAGGTAGCCACCAAACATTAGTCCAAAAGGAAGATAGAAGAAAGGAGGATAAATATCCCCTAACTTCTCTTAGAGATACTCAAAAGTATCTTTAGGAAGAGCCTTAGTAAATATGTCAACAATTTTATCCTTTGTAGGTACATACTCAAGCTTTACTTCATTCTCCATAACCTTTTCTCTCAAAAAGTGATACCTTATTGATATATGCTTTGTCCTTGAGTGCATCACAGTATTCTTTGAAATGTTAATTGCACTTGTATTATCACATAAAATAGAGATGGGATCATCATACATTATTTTGATATCCTTCAATGTCTATCTCATCCACAAAATTTGTGTGCAGTAAGATGTCGCAACAATATACTCAGCTTCTGTAGTGGATAAGGAAATTGAATCTTGCTTTTTACTTAACCATGACACCAATATACAACCAAAAAAGAATGCACCACCACTTGTACTTTTTCTATCATCAACACAACTTGCCCAATCAGTACCTATATAAGCACTTAGTGTGAAATCAGTATCCCTAGGATACCATAAGCCATAATCTAGAGTGTTATTTAGATATCCAAATATCCTCTTAATAGTTGCAACATGTGTTTCTTTAGGATCTTCTTGAAATATAGCCACAAGACAAACTGCATGCATGATATCTGATCTAGTAGCAGTTAAATACAGTAGTCCTCCAATCATAGATCTGTATTTTCTCTTATTATCCTTAGGTGAATCATCATCCTTACTTAATTTGCAAGTAGTCACCGTAGGAGTGCATACCAGTTTGGAACCACCCATCCCAAAATTCTTCAAAATTTCTTTACATACTTTGATTGTGAAATAAAAATCCCTTTTTTGTTTTATTGATTTGTAGCCCAAGAAAGAAATTCATCTCACCAAATGTAGACATCTCAAAATCCTTTTGCATTTCTTTAGCAAAAATTCTGCACATTGTTTCATTTCCTCCAAAGATAATATCATCAACATATACAACTACTATCAAGATTTTTTCATTTTCAATTTTAAAATATAGATTTCTATTGGTCGTACCTTTACTGAAACCTTGTTGAATCAAATATTTGTCCAACCTTGCATACCAAGCTCTAGGAGCTTGCTTCAATCCATATAAATCCTTCTTTAATCTACAGACCATGTCTAGTTGTTCTGACAACTAAAATCCTTTTGGTTGTTCCATTTAGACTTCTTCTTCTAGCTCACCATTCAGAAATGTGAACTTTACATCCATCTTATAGGCTTTAAAATCTTTATGAGCAAAAAATTCCAAAAAAAATCTGATAGCTTCCATTTTAGCCGCCAGAAGAAAAGTCTCCTAAAAATATATAGCTTTTACTTGTGAGTAACCCTTACACATAAGTCTTGCTTTATTTTTGACCACTTCTCCATTCTCATTCAGCTTGTTTATAAATACCCATTTTGATCCAATTATGTTTATATCTATTGGTTTAGGAACCAATTCCTAGGTTTGATTTTTCTCAATCTGCATAAATTCCTCTTCTATTGCTCTCATCCAATGATCATCTTTACATGCTTCACTTACTATCTTAGGTTCAACTATAGAAAGTAAACATAGATTTATTTCAGTAGTAGCAACACCTTTGCTTCTAGTCAATACACCTTTCCTCTTGTCTCCAAAGATTTGATCTTCAGAATGATTCTTTTGCACATATTTAGGTGTCTTTGGGGAAACCACTAGAGCTTCTTCTTCCTCATTTTTCTTTTCCTAGTCTTCAACAACTTCTTCTACTTCTCTACAATCAGGTTCATCTGATACATATCCATCAACTTCAATTGAATTCTTCAATGCTTCATCAACCTTGACATTTGTGCTTTGTACAATATTTCTTAACCTTTTATTGTAGCATCTATAAGCTTTACTTCTAAGGTAGTATCCAAGGAAGATACCCTCATCACATATTTCATCAATCTTTCCTAAACTGTCTTCATCTCTTCTAATATAACATTTTCTTCCAAATACTTTGAAATACTTGACAATAGGAATCTTTTCATACCACAATGCATAGGAAGTCTTAGTTCTATTAGCTTTTGTTTGAACGCAATTGAACACATAAATAGCAATGTGAATTGCTTCTCTCCAATAAATGTTTGGTAGACCTGCCTCAATAATCATTGATCTATCAACTTCTTGAATCATTATGTTCTTTCTTTCAACAACTCCATTCTGCTAAGGAGTTCTAGGAGCTGACAACTATCTTCTTATTCCATGTGCTTCACAAAAAATGTTAAACTCATTGAGGTGAATTCTCCACCTCTATTGGACCTTAAGAATTTTATTTACATGTCCATTTCATTTTCAACCATAACTTTCCATGCCTTGAATTTTTCTAATGCATTATATTTCTCTCTAAGAAAAGTAACCCATGTCATTCTAGAGTAATCATCAATCAAAAGCATAAAATACCTACCACCTTGTAGACTACTCACCTTTGTAGGACCACAAAGATCTATATGAATAAAATACAATAGTCTGATAGTAGATTGTTCCTTTGACCTAAAGTTGTTTCTTGATTGCTTTCCAAACGTGCAATCCTTCCAAATAGCATTAACAGGTTTTGTAATCCTTGGTATATCTCTCACGGCTTGTACTACATTGATTCTCAGCATATTTTCAAATTTTATATGACACATCCTCTGGTGCCATAACCAACTATCATTAATCTAAGACATAAAGCAATGTCCATTTGCACCCTTGAGTTGATAAATATTTCCTTCAGACTTCTTTCTAACAGCATTCACAATTTCATATCCTTTCCTTGTTTCATATTATCATCCTTGAACACAAGATTATATCCTTTACTACACATTTGTCCAACACTCAAAAGATTGTGCCTTAAACCCTTAACATATTAGACATCATCAGTATTATGCTTGCCATCAAAATTGACTGAACCTATCCCACAAATCTTAGCACCAGTATCATCTCCAAACTTAACTAAGCCTCCATCATATTTTTCAAGTTTAACAATATCATCGGTAATGTGATGTGAACAACCACTAGCAACAACTCAGTAGTTCTTTTCTCGTTTAGCATGAGGAGTAGAGACCACAGTACCTTCAACTTTCTCCAGAGTGCTTTCCTTCACATATCTTTTAGTATTATCAGGAGTATATTCATCTTTTATAGCCAAGAACAAGCATTCATTATCATCAAAATCTCCATAATCAGACTCGCCATTAGAAATACTAGCATCTTCATTTACATAATATGCTCTCTTGATCATCTTTCCTTTGTTTTATTTTCCTTCTCTAAGTTTATTCTTCTCAACTCTTTTAGGACATCTCGAAGCATAATGACCTATTCCTCCACAACTAAAACATTTGACAGGTAACTTACCTTGATACTTAACAGAGCTCTTTTTCATTCTTCTTACAAACTTAGCTTCCACTCCATTAAAGTTTTCTTCATCCAGATCTTCAACTTTTGTAGCCCTGAAAGAAATTTTTTTATTTGATCCATTTCTCAAGCTAGGATTTCTCATTTCAAATGAGGTTAGAGTACCCAATAAGTGATCTTTAGTATAGGTCTTATAATCCACAAATTCCTTAATAGCAAATACCTTTTCACTATATGCATCAAGGAGAGTTCTAAGAATCTTCTTTACTAGCTTGGATTCATCCACTGTTGCACCAAGTCCTCACATTCCACCAACTAGCTCATCCACTCTCTTTACATAGGATTTAATGTTCACATCTTCAATCATTCACAAGATCTCGAATTGTGCTTCCAAGTTCTAAAACTTTGCTTCTTTAAACTTTTCATTTCCTTCATGGATCTTTTCCAATGCATCCCAAACCCCTTTAGTAGTCTTCAAATTTATGACTTTAATTAACTCAAAATGTGAAAGACTATTCTTCATAATGAATTTTTCCTTGTTTGTTTCATGCATCTTGATGTCATCAACAGTACTTGGACCATTAGCAAGAGTAGTGTATGGATTCTTATTGTTACCTATTTTTGCTAATAGCTCAAACAGGTAGAGATTTTGTGATTTTCAAATGAAGAGTAAGGTACATTTTATTTCTACTACATTACATTCATGTGCATAAATAAAATTAGAAGATTACATTACTAGATTGCATTTATGTAGATACATATAACATAGGAGAAAGTGCACAATCTTTTCAAGAAAAGTAATCTTTATTGATAATGAAAATGGATAATGTCTCACACAAGTCATGAGACTAACTGTTTCAATGCAAATAAAAGAAAAACTATACATTTGCAAAAAAAATGCACATATAGAGAAGAGTGACCCATCATTTCCTAAATGACGATTCCTGGTTGAGTCTATCCTGTATCATCTCCAATCTTCATGTTTTTCCAACCTCCAATTGTTGCTCCTTGTTGCTCCTAGGTTCCCTACATGAGTGAGATGATGTTTGGTTAGAGCAATGAAAGATCACTAATCTTTATATCTGCAGACATCTTAAAACATATAGCTTGACCTTTATTTGAAAAAAAACAACTTACTATTGATGTCCAAGAAAACAAGGAGCATAATTAAACATATCCACCATATGCTTAGTTTTTATCTAACATGTTTGCTTCTTGTGCAGGTATAGGTGAAATATTTGTTTGTATTTTGATTTATTTGATTACAACATGTGGAGTGAAATGGGCTCCCACAAGGGTTGAGCCCAACATGCTGCCCTCATATGTTTAGAGGGATAGAAGTGTTATTTATCTTAGTGCCTTATCTTAAGTCATTTATGCATATTTTTTATAGGAATCAAGATATAAAAAATATCCATCTTATCATAGGCATATCCACCTCTCTAGTCTTGTTACTCAAGTACTTGCAAGGAATCTACTAAAAAGTTGATAACCATGTGAATATCATTACTGAAGAGGTGAATATGCCTATGCTAAAGACACCTATCCTTATTTCTTGAGGAATCTATCAAGATATATCAGAAGTAAGTCATGAGAGATGATCAAGGGTAGTTAGTTGATAGTCAAGTCACAGTGCATGAAGCATAAGCTTGGGCATCCAGACAATAGATAGCCATTTCAAATGGAAAAGTCATGTAAGTGATGAAGGGTATGAAAAGAGCTTTAGAATACTTCAAATATATAGAAGTAAGGCAGAGATCAATTATAGATGATGAGTGAAAGGAAAGGAAATTATAAAGGAAGCAATGCATTTGTTGTCCCAAAGAACAACGTTATGAAATAGTTCAAAGATAGTGGAGACTTGAGAAGTACAATATTTCTATGAACTAAAAATAAATAAAAATAAAAATAAAGGAACATTCTTTATGAGGTGCAGAACCATTGACATAGCAACCAACTTAGTGATGAAAGCATATGGGATAGTCAATGCTATGAGGACAGGGTTGATGACAAGGTGATGCTCACCATGACATGAATGGCAGTTATGTTATGAGGAAAACAATATTAAATTAAAAAAAAAGAATTTGATGCATCATTCACTATCCAATAAATAGATTTAGTAATGTTCTTGGGCTTTCTTGTGATCCCATTGAATCAGGGAGATACCAAGTGCACAATTGTTGAAGGTGCTAAAACTGGTGTGGTGATACATGGTGATTACTATAAGGTTCTGGAAAGGATAATGCTAAATGGAGTTATATCATTGCAATGGACAAATAAATCAATGAAGAGGATTATTTTGTGCCTATAGTAAGATCATGATAGCTAATAGTAATCATGGTAATATTGCAAAAGGAAGTATTAATAGTAGTGTTTTTAATTTTTCCCAAAAGTCGTCAGTGAAAAACAATGTTTTACAAAGAAACAATCCAAACAAAATGAGTAACACAGTCACCATAAGAATGTAGTGACGAAGGAAAATCTCTTGTGGTGGAATGCAGTCATCATGAAATGGCATAAGCTAAGCAATGATAAAGCTCCTACCGTTGTGATGATAGAAGTCAAGGTTATTAGCACCACATCAAATGTTTGCAGAAACCATATGAGAGATCTTGTTAGCACTATGGTGTTTTGAAAAGAAACAGGGCATGATAGAATGCAAAGCACAAGAATTATGTTGCAAGTACAGTGATATTCATGATATTTAGTGCCATGAAACAAACATAATGACCCTTCATCAAAGTCTTTGTGAAAGCACAGTTGCATTACAAAGAAGAGAAAACCTTACATGTTGCAATCCTTATGTTAAGGACAGCCACAAGGAGTAGTGCTTAAAGCACATTTCAATATCCAATAAAGATAATGGCATCATGTATAATGGAATCATGCTACAGGAAAAGCATTCCAATGGTGTAATATGAGAGAGGGTTAAAAGAGAGTGGTAACACTCATTTCACTAGGGTCAAGGTATTCAATACCAAACTATAGAGCAAGCACTTGAAATTTTATAGAAAAGGGAAAGAGCATAACCCATAAATGGAGAACTTCATATGTGCAAATAAATGAAGCCCAGAATAGAGTGATGGGGCCTGAGAAAAGGAAAAAAACTATTGAGAGATGACTTGTTTTTTTCTTCAAAATGGTAAGGAGGAAATCACAATGAATAGAGCCATGAGAAACTAACCACAAATGAGCACAATTTTTCAAAACCTGTGAATTTGGAGAAACCCAGAACGACCAAGCTAGGGTTCTACAAAACTATAAGAGAATATACAAGTAGCCATAAATAAATGCATAGTAAAACCCCAATACCTGTAGGGAAATCATTGTACATATGTGTTCTTTATGGAGGCAAAGCTTAGAATATGAGGGTTTGATCACTTTTTATTTTCAAGAAATGTGATGGGTTACCTTCAATAAGGTCATGATCATAAGCCACCAAAAGGTTTTGATATTTTCCAATAGAAAATGAAACCCTCAACTCAACTGGTGCCCACAACGGCTAGGTTAGGGTTTTAGGTGAAGCAAACCCACAAGAAAAAATTTAGAGAGGAACAATGAAGGCTCAACCATAGGTGAACAAAAACCACGTAACTTGCAAATGTATGTGAAGCCATGGGGAAAATTCCAACATGATGCATGGAACTCGGATTTTAATAACCAAGAATGCTTTTTCTCTGCATATATCTAAACCCATTTGTGGTTTCTAAAGAAAATGAAATATAAAGGTGTTGAAATATCCTCATACAGATTCATGGAAACATTAGAAATTTATAGAACACATTTGTTTCACAATATATTGGAACCCACTTGGGGTTTTCAAGAGGTAAACAAATGCAAAGAGAAACTGATAAATACAAGCAATATGGTGAATATGGTGGCCATTAAAATAAAAAATCTTTTGCTTTCCTAGCAAAAGAACCAAAATGTGCAGAGGTCGAAGCTTACCCAGTTGGTGTTTATTTTTGTTCACCAAATTTTTTGTCTAGAAATGCTTTCACAAAGCTCAAAGGGAGATCCTCATAGCGGCCAAGCAAAGAAGAAGACAATAGAGAGATGAAACAAATGAGGATACATTAGGAAAAGCTACAGGAGCCGCAACCTAAGAGGCTCAGAAATCATTGAAAATGGAGCTTGTACTCAATATTGCTTTGAAAACAACTTACCAGATTTCTTTGAGAAGGATTGACAAGGTTTTACACAAACAGTGCTTCTTCAATGTCAAAATCCACCATGGAAAACTCTGAAAAGCTTCTTCAAACCCTTTGTTGGCGGTGCATGGAGCTCTCCAGAAGGTTCAAAGTTGCAAATGAAATATCTTGTATATTTTGGATTGTTTTGTTACTTAGGGTTTTTTTCTATGTCGATGACATAAAGGCATTTTTTTCCTTATGTTTATAAACTTTGCAAACAAATTAATACCTTTACCTTGTATCTATATGCTTAGCAATAAGGGTGTGTTCCCTTGTTTTTTTTTCAAAATAGATAGGCCAAATCATGGCCTTATTTATTTTTCATATGCTAAAATGTGAAACAATTATCTAAGTGATGTTTTATAAATCACTTTATTTAAATGTTATATGTAATGCAAAATAAGAAGCATGTATCTTTAAAAAATAAGTCAAGGGATGTAATGGGGTTTAGTTATGCTTTTATGCTTTTGCAAGCATAGGGAGAGAATATAGGGGTGGTTTTGCATGCCTAGATGCTTGGCATGGTCAAACTTGACTTTTCCAACCTATTGGAGTCTTTTTGGAGGAGATGCAGTTGCTAGATTCATGGCTTTTTGGAGGCATCTGACCCAAGGCAGTTTTTGGCTCCTATTTTGGGGCAACTGCTTGGGAGTTGGTGGATATAGTCATCTTTTTGACTCATTTGTACTCAATTCTTCTTTATGCATTTTTAGGGACTTAGTGACTTTTCATTCCTTTGTCAATCTTTATCATATTTATGTAACTCACATTTTTGGGCATGAACAATAGAGCATACCTTGATTATCAATTATTTTGGAGTTTTTTCTTCTCTTTCCTTGTTTCATTTTGTGCATTTAGATGATTTGATCAAGCTATCTGTGAGGTACTATTACTTCCTTATAGCTTTGTCTCACGTTTAGCACCTTTGTACAAGAGTTTTTTTATGCAGGTCATAATTTGTGTCAATTTTTGTGAATGGATTATAGTTGTGAAGTCACCTTCCTTTTAGAAGTTTGAGCATCAAGACCTTGTTATGAAATAATTATGTAAAGACATACAAGAATGAGTTATGCAAGCTTATTTTCAATCATTTTAAGCAAGTTTTGATTATCTAAGTTTATGTTCAAGTTCAATTTGGTGTATCACCTCTTTAATCTTCTTGTTCATTCTCAGTTCCTTAGTTATGCATATTTTTCTCTACCGTTTTCCTTGTCAAATCAATAGAGTAGAGTAGCTTTAGGTGATAACTAGCTAGGAAGTTGGCCTTCTCTAGAGGTTTGGTCCCATTTGTGTTCCCAACACCTTGGGATCATTCCCATGTTTTCACTAGATTGTTGAATTTTAGACTCAATAGGGTGAAAATCCAGTAGATAACACTTATAAGCATTCTCAACATCATATCCACAGTCTTCCAGATATCCTTCCATCTTTGTCTTCTAGAAAGTGTAGTCAGTTCCATCAAACTTAGGGAACTCAATAACTATCTTTTTCGTCATCCCAGACCTTCCTTAAGCAGTTAAGCTCTTCCAAGGAACCAAGCTTTGATACCAATTGTTGAACAAGACAACTGAGAGGGGAGGTGAATCAGCAAGTAGAAATCTTTAACCTTTAAAAATTTCACCAAAAGTTAGATCAATAAGCATTCATAAGACCTTTACTCTGTTAGTATGTTTAATCACTAAAATTAAAAATAGAAACTGAAATTAATGAAACCATGCACACAATAACACTAGATTTACGTGGAAAAACAAATGAGGGAAAAACCATGGTGAGGATTAGCTCACAATATAAAGAATTCCAAAACTGAATACAAAGGCTCACTACCAGAAAGGCTCACTGCCAAGATAGGACTTACTTTTCCAATCAAGGCTCATTTCTTGGATAGGACTTACTTTTCCAAAGAGGACTCACTACCTGGAATTACAAAGAAGATAGAAGAGAATTTTCACAAAGAGAAAACTATCTCAATGTAACAAAGATTCCACCACAATTCACTCAAACTCTTGTAGTCTCACATGAAAGATGACAGATGCCTTCAGCTCACTACTTTCAAAACCCTAACATGAAATTCACACTAATCTACTCAAACTCACATCACACACACTATCTCGCATCTGTCTTTCATCTATCTTATCTTTCATCAACATCTCAACTTGTACTTATTTCTGTCTTCAACCTTGAAAACCATCCAAGGTTGACCATACATCATTTGTAACTACAAATTCAAATTAGGTCGATGCCAAAATATTCTACGATGGAATTAGAATGAGGGTGACCTAAACACATACTTAATGAGGACTTAAATAAGTCCCAACATGCCTCAACATACTTCCAAGAACTTTGTAAGTAGTGTTTAACACAAGGTCAACCAACACCAATGTAAAACACATAAAATAATTAAGCACATGCATCCTTAACACGATCCAATCTTTCTAAACAAAAAAATCACTTGAAATCGACCTCATAAACTTACTCTAAGAATAGAAAGTCCTAAAACTAGAATACGAAGAAATCTAGAGCAACTACATTTCTCCTAGACCACACCCAGACACAGAAATGCATAGTTCACATACTGGTGAAGATATCTCACTGTACAACAATTCAAAGACCCAAATTTTGGATATAGCAACTACCAACAATCATTAAAAATACCTCAGATTTACACAAGCATAGCAGAAATAAGAACACATCCCAGAGCACACACTAAATACCTGTAGACAATTTTATTACAATTTTCTCAATATCCTCAACATATATAATCAATAACCAACTTTCATGACATAGTTGACATTGTTGGTGTAATTAAATATTTAATTACACTTGCATAACTTTACTTAGGTAATATTTTAATTCCTAGGTTATTATTGCCATCCTTATCTTGTTGAGCTATCTTGTTGCTTAAGATAAGATTAGGGTTATGCATACTTTTCTTTTATAAAGCAAATCATCTCATGTAATTATTGAATTCCTGAATAATATTATTTTGCACATCTTTTTGTAATAGCTTTGCTTTTTCTGATTTTCTCTTATGTGGAAGGTTTTTTGGTTTGTATGTCTGATCTTGGTTTCTAATATGGTATCAAGCTCGACGAAATGAAATGATGAAATGAAAGGCGATCTATGAGGGTTTCAAGCTCAGAGATTTTTTGCAAGCTCTAGGGGTAGCTAATTTTTTGGAGAATTTTGGGCACAAATGGAGGTCACCTCACATTCGCAGCGGCCAAAAACCCTAAGATCAGCTTTTTTTTTGTTGAATTTGGTGAAATTTGTTTCTAAGGAAAAAAAAATTGCTAGGGAGGCCATACAGCCTCCCTAGCACGCTTCCCAATGCATGAAAAATGAAAAAAAATAAAAAAAAGTGTTTATTGGGATCCAGGCCAATGCCTACAGTTCAAAAGGTTTTTGCCACCTAGCAACCACCGGTCGGCCACCGCCGCCGGCCTCCACCGCCCGCCAGCCGCTTGGCCAGCGCCAGCCCCCACAGGCTCCCTCCAGCCAGGCCCCGGTCATATGGGGGACCGGGCGCTATGCGCCTAGCCCCTGGCCAACACCTTAGCACAACCCACAGTCCTATTGAGGACCAGGGGCTCTGCCCCCAACACCTATCTGCCAGCCCCTAGTCACGCACAGGACCAGGGGCTGAAATTTTTTTAGCCCACTAGGCTACCTGCAGGCCATATTGGCCTTTCTAGAGCACTTTTACAAAATCGGGCATAACTTTTGCATACGGTGTCCTTTTTTCACAAACGAGATACCGTTGGAAAGCTGATTCCAACACTGATCTAGTGGTGAAGGTAGATTTTTATGATATTTCTCCAAATTTCTTTTTTCAGGTCCTTGAACTCAAATGTTGTTTTTTTCACTCCAGAGGGCATATCTTTTGACTCAGTGATCCTTTTTTTGCCATCTTTGCAGCATTGGAAAGGTATTGAGGAGCTCTATCTTGTTTTCCATGAACTTTTTTCTGTATATGTCCTAGGTTGATAATTATTCCATATTTTTCTTGATGGGTGTTTTGGAGATTACTTGGATGTTTTAGCAGTTGGAAGGGTGAAACTTGAATCTTTGCACTTCATTTTAGTACTACATCATTTTATTTTTTGTTCATGCATATTTGGCATTCTCTCCTTTTACAATCATTGGGTTATTTTAATAAATGAACTGATATAAAGTTCCATTAAGGCTGTTTCTTGCATAATAATTTTATTAGAGTGTGCATGCACTTTGATCTTCATCTTGTTATTGTTGACAACTCGCATGGGTTATATCTGGTTTGTTAGTTTATTTTGGCCACATCTTTCTCTTGCTTGACACATATCATATTCACATCAATTCACACTTTAGATTGGGAGCTTATGGTTATTGATCCACATTGGTTCAGATCCATCTTAGTTTGAGGGCCATGTTTTTATGTTTAATGTTCCAGAGTCTTTATGGTACTTGTTCCCATGGAAGAGTTTTAGTCTCAATTTGGCATCGGCATCGAGATACATGGCTTCCAGATTTTGTAATCATTTCATCTATTGTTGCTTCACATATTCTAAGGTTGTTCTAGTTTGTGAGTTTTCCAATATTATGTGGCATCAGGTCTATTGTTGCATTATTATGATTTTGCTATGGTTTCTTGTAAACAGAAGTATATTTCCTTGCTTGTCGTATTCTAGTTCCAGTGTTACTCCACAGTGTTCTTTCAATGCTTCTTTGCAGCAAGTCATCTCATTGTAGGGGGGTTTTGTCTCACTGGGTTTTCCTTCTCTACCTCATTATTGCATTTTTACATGGGTACCTGATCAGGCCTTGTTTCCAAGACCCATTCATACTTTCTTGCATTCATCTTAGTTTTAGGTGCATGCTTTGTTAGTCTCCCTAAGTTGCACTTATGGGGGGGTGTTGGTGTAATTAAATATTTAATTACACTTGCATAACTTAGGTAATATTTTAATTCTTAGGTTATTATTGTCATCCTTATCTTGTTGAGCTATCTTGTTGCTCAATATAAGATTAGGGTTATGCATACTTTTCTTTTATAAAGCAAATCATCTCATGTAATTATTGAATTCCTGAATAATATTATTTTGCACATCTTTTTGTAATAGCTTTGCTTTTTCTGATTTTCTCTTATGTGGAAGGTTTTTTGGTTTGCATGTCTGATCTTGGTTTCTAATAGACATCAATGACAACAACAACTAGTTTACATCAATGAAAAAACATTTTTACTTGCGACAAGATCCCCCTTTGTACAGGTTCATGGTGTTATCTACTTCCAAAAGTGTTCTAAAGTGTTTGGAAAATGTGTCTCAACCTTGTAATTACATAAGGTATTATCAATACATCAGCAATGGGGGGCACAAGGGTTCTCCCCCCCCCCCGCAAGGGGTTTGGGGGGTCTGGGGGAATCATCCCCCCAGTGGGGGGTTTGAGGGTCGTGCGCCCCAGTGGGGGGCTTAGGGGCAATGCCCCAAAAAAGGAAAATTTTATTTATATTTTATTATTGTAAATCTAGACTTTTCATCATTAGGTCTTGATCTGATGACTGATATTTTATTAGCTTGGATTTCCTTATAAGGAAACAATATTTTATGAGGGTTTTGTATTACAATTGTGTATTGTGGTGTATTTTGAGAGTCTGATAGTGGTCATGTTGCCTCTAGATCTCTAGTTGGTGATACTCTTGTGAGAATTTTGCTATGCAAGTATATTGTAATATTTGTGATTTTTGAATAATATATTGGGCAGATTTTAGAGTGTGGGGTTTTTCTCCCGAAAGGGTTTTTCCCACATAAATCATTGTTTTGTGGTATGCATGATATTTATGTTTATTTTTTTTTAAGTTTTTGTAACTATTAAAGATCTATAAATTTTTGCATTATGCTCCTCTCAAGATTAGTTTAGAAAGTTATTCTACTACCTTAGCTTCCTTACATAAAGGAGCTTGACTCCCTTACCCAAAAAATTTTATGGGTAGAGAATCTTAACACTCATAAAATGAGTTTGGTGAGTTGGGACTGGGTCTATAATCCAAAGGAGAATGGTGGCCTTGGTCTTAGGTAGTCAGAGAGGAATATTCTTGCTTTGGTTGTAAAACTATATTGGAGGTGGTGTAAATTTCATAAGAAGTCATAAGCTCGTGTTTTGAATCACAATGACTTAGGAGCGGTGGCTAATGAGGATATTCCTCAAATGGAATTGTTTGGTAAAGGTTCCATCATTTGGAGCACTATTAAAATGGGTGTGGCCCTCATTAAGGGGGGCCTTTTCTGTATCATTCAGAAAAGGGGAGCAAGCTCCTTTTTGGATTGATTCTTGGTATGGTTTGTTGGAAATGTGTTTTCATTGATGTCAACTTGAGGTCATGTATATTTTGTATATTGGTCTAGTTGATGAGACAATGGAAGATTTGAGAGAGATAGTTTGACACAGTTAGTGACTTAGGAGGGGTGGCTAATGAGGATATTCCTCAAATGGAATTGTTTGGTAAAGGTTCTATCATTTGGAGCACTATTAAAAGGGGTGTGAACCTCATTAAGGAGGGCCTTTTCTGTATCATTCAGAAAAGGGGAGCAAGCTCTTTTTTGGATTGATTCTTGGTATGGTTTGTTGGAAATATGTGTTTTCATTGATGTCAACTTGAGGTCATGTATATTTTGTATATTGGTCTAGTTGATGAGACAATGGAAGATTTGAGAGAGATAGTTTGACACAGTTAGTGACTTAGGAGGGGTGGCTAATGAGGATATTCCTCAAATGGAATTGTTTGGTAAAGGTTCTATCATTTGGAGCACTATTAAAAGGGGTGTGAACCTCATTAAGGAGGGCCTTTTCTGTATCATTCAGAAAAGGGGAGCAAGCTCTTTTTTGGATTGATTCTTGGTATGGTTTGTTGGAAATATGTGTTTTCATTGATGTCAACTTGAGGTCATGGATATTTTGTATATTGGTCTAGTTGATGAGACAATGGAAGATTTCAGAGAGATAGTTTGACACAGTTAGTGACTTGGGGTCAACATGTTTGAGGCAAGTCATTTTGAAATACCTAGAAGATGCATAAGATGATAGTATAATTTTCTAGAAGCATGATGTTTGAAATTTTTGGCTTTGTTCATACCTATATGATTGAGAGAAGTTTTCTAATGGTTAAAAAGTATGTCTTCCTATGACTAGGTATCTATATATTGGTTTGCATTATTCTGCATTGCATGATTTAGTTGTGTAGTTCTAGAGTTAAGTCTAGAATTTAGAAAAGAGGTTATTTCTAGGATTTCATGTCATAAACATTTTTACAACAAAATTTAGGATTGTTTGTTCTCTGGATTGCACTAAAGCAGAGTTATGTGTCTCAAAAGTTTACTAGAATGCTTTGCATTCCTCTGGAGTAATAGATATAGATGTGCAGACTTGAGGATATGTTTAGAAAGGTGTATGGGTTCATCCATATGTGTTTTGGTGAATCATGGTGCTATACTCTAAGTGTTGATGCGTCATAGTTAGTTTGAATACTTTGTTTTCATTTGTTTAGTGAGTTTCTTCTTTTGTACCAACACATGATGATCACATTCTTCAGGAGAAGGTTGTAAGGATGTTATTGATATTATACATTGTTCACATCTTGGTCCACATGATGATTTTGGTTTCTCCCTAGTGGTGTAAAGATGAATAATTGGTCATTTTTTGTGGTGTTTATGTTGATTGGACTGACAATTTGGTTTCCTTCATTTGTGATTGATCCTGATTAATATTTTTTTCTATGGAGGATATGTTGTGATAGTTTTGGGCCCTTTATGTTGTATGTTGTGATGTGCAACTTATTTCACCTCATAATGTATTTGTTTGGAGCCGACCAATGTAGCATCACATGTTTCATTTTATAGGTCTTCTTGGAGCTGGCCTAATTGGAGTTTTGAGTTGTTGCTAAGGGTATTTATGCAAGAAAAAAACATTTATGAAGTTGCAAAAATTGATCATTGAGTATGAAGTGTGCGAAGTTTGTATGATGGAGCAATTGTGTGAAAAAGGGACTGCAACATTAGCATATGTTAGATGCTTCTTTTATAGTAGTTCATGTACATGTTTTTGTAATCTTCATGTATCTTTCTTTGAGATAGTGAATCTCCTTAGCAGGTCTTTGTATATTTCTCTATGGTTGTGCCCCTTAGTCTGTAGTCCTTTCAAGGAGCAGTATGCTTCCTTAAGTAGTGAGCCTTAAAAAAATATTGTAATACGTGTTCATATATATATATATTGTGAGTTAACTCTCATCATGGTTTTTCCCTCATTGGGTTTTCACGTAAAAATCTTGGTTTCCTTGTGTGGTTCATGCTTTCCTTCTTGTTATTCTTCTAGTTAATGTGATTTGATGTTTAAACTACAAATGAAACTGTTTTAAAGTTTAAGAGAAGACTAATTCACCCCCCTTCTTAGTCTCCAGGTGTGTTCAACATGGTCATCCTCCAATTCTATCATCTTTCCCTCATCTCTAACTTTTAAGTGAGATTTTTGTGGTTGTTGCATGGTCCAGGGTGAGAAGTTTCAAATTTATTATTTGGGAGGCTCTTTGGTCTATTAGTGGCACCTTTTGAAAATCTGGCCTAAAGGTGGTTCTCAAGAAGAGTAAGGTAGTTTGGCATCTATTCTTGTTGAGTGGCCTTGTTGTTCTTCAAAGGATAGTGACTTGATTGATTGGGGTCACAAATCTAAGGGAATATACTTTGTTTCCCAAGGGTATACTACTTTGGAGTCCCATCATGCCAAAGAGAGAGCTTATCCTTCGTAGAAACACATTTGGAATAAGGTTGGGTGGCCCAAGTGCAATATGTTCTTATGGTTGTTGAGTAATAACAAATGTTTCACCTAGAAGAATATTAGGGAAAGAGGTTTTTGCAGGTCGTCTCTCTATTTTTTTGGTGGATGTAGTGAAGAAAGTGTATACACTCAAATTTGGTTTGGAGGATTAATTAAATACTAGTTATTTAATTAATAATCTTTAATTCTTCTACTTATAAATAAATTGAAAAATTGATTTATATAGTTCATTTTCTCTAATTCTTCCTATCCTAAATCATTTTCTTCATATCCTAATTAAATGAACAAATTTAATTAGTTTATTTTATTTAATTAACCTCCTCTCATTAAAATTGAATTTTAAATTTGAATTTAAGCACATGTCTACTAACTTCTTCCCACCTTCCACCTCATCATGTGTCTTAAGATATTAAATATTTCTAATATTTAATTTGGCATTTATCATCAACAAACTCTAACTAATTTGGGACACTTGGCCTTCATTTCCATTTTATTCCTCTTCACACTTGGCAGTTTGTTCTTATGAATGGAACACACTTCCCATTTTCTCTCTAAACTCTCCATATTCAACCGTCCATCTCTCTAGATTGAATCCAGATCATTGATTACTGCCACCTAAGCTCATACCTTGGAAAATCTATAAATAGGCCCTCATTTACAACAAAAGAGAGAGAGAGAGTTGAGCATTTGTAACAATTACGCTCTGCAACATTTTAATTAGCATTGTCATTTTAGTGAGCATTTTAGTATTAGGATTTTAGCATTAAGTAGTTTAATCATGGAATTTTCATTAGCAGCATCTTAATTACAATATTTTCATCATATCATTTTCATTAGTAGCATCATAGCAGCATTATTATCTTTGCATATCATCTATAGCTAGTTTATCAATCATGTAATGTAGGAAACATCTCTTGCATTTCCAGCATCTCTCATTCTTCAGGTTGTCATTTGGAAAGTCATGTGCACAAACAATCTGAGAGAAAAATGACTTAAATAATCCTTAGAGATAGAGGACAATGAGACGTCATTGAGGAATTATTGTTTTAATTTGATTATTATTTGAATTCCTTGATATAATGTTTCATTGGTGTGTTGTATAGGTTTTATTTACTTATTCATGTTATTCACATACACCACATAAATTGGCACCCACTATGGGGCCTAGCCCCGTTTTTAATATTTTTCTTGCAAGTTTCATCAATAGGTTCGCTCGTGAATTTTGATGTAGTGCATCCGCAGTCTGTTTTAGTGCATTGGTGGTGACTTTTGTCACATCAAATCCCTGCTATAGTGCATACACAGCCTAGACCAGTGCATATACCTCCTCTTTTAGCACATATACAATATTTGATTTCCCTTTTCTATTTTCTAGAATAGAGCATTGAGTGTGTTTAATACCGCATATACTGAATATTTTAGCGCATATGCTCTCTGTTTTAGTGCATACACCTTTATTTATAGAAATTTAAAATTTTGGGGGACTGATTTGTATTTTTCTATTTTGCAGATACTCTATACACTGTCAAAGACATATCTGAAACTACTAACGATGTTTGCAGGGGTAGGATCTATTTTCCTTTGATTAAATTAGGCATCTAGTTTAATTACAAGGTTAAATAGCACCATGTATTTTGTGTTTACAAAGTGATAGACCTATGCTCTCCCCTTTACTGAGTAACTAAAATGCCAGACTCACTCTTTCAATTTATTGCAATAGCACCTTTAGCAGGCCTACCTCCCTGCTTCAAAAGGAAGGAACGACCTAAGTGGGAACAACTAAATCCAAGCATTCCAACCCACTATAATCAAACGTGAATTGTGATGAAAATCACATTCAATGGTAGTGTGCATTGATAGCCCTCCCCCAGTATCCTTGAGATACGTAAAGCCTTTGTTTTAAAGGTTGGGAGGCTTCCTAAGGTAGTTTATCATTTTCCACACTGAATAGAAACCCTTACTAAGAACTTTAAGTGTAGTATCCAAGCTGAGTCAGTTGCCAAACCTTATAATATTCGCAGTGCAAGGGGAGGGAAGAATCTACCCCCAAGATACTCACCATATAACTACCAGGGATTTCTAGCCAAAAATGGAGGAATTGACTTTGGTTAAGACCCAAAAAAGTTAAAAACATGGGTGCCCTCTAGGGGTGACAGGTTTGTGTGAGCTGACGTAGTTCCAAGCTGTGAGTTGTGATGTTATTGATGACCCTTAACATTAGAAGAGTTTGACTGATTTGTTTTCTATTGTTCAATACCAATGGAAATCAAAGGGATTGGACCAGATCCTAGAACATACACTTGATGTTTAGATCATAGGATGAAACAACTATTTTACTACTAGCTTTTGTGTTTGAAATCATTGTTCAAAAGATCATCCATCAAAAACACTCAATTCACTGATTCAAAAATAAGAAAACCAGGGAAACTTTCAAAACGGTGACATTTCTAGTTTAGCGCATAAACTTCCTATTTCAATGCATTGAGTTCATAGTCTAGTGCACATAGGGTTTTTTTTAGTGCATTCACCACATCTTTCAGCACATATAGGGTTTGTTCTAGCATATTTACCTCATCTTTCAGCATGTAAGTTTTCTATTCTAGCACATTTAATAGACATTCTAGCATAAATAGGGTCTTTTTTAGTGCATTTATCCCATCTTTCAGTGCATATACAACCTGTTTTAGCGCATTCATCTGATACTCAAACAAAGAGCTAAATTGAACTTATGTCTGACAACTAGAATCATATTTAGGGACCCTTTTTAGAGCAAAGATCAGTCCTCATTAAAACATTGGTTTAAACTTCAAGCAATATGCTTTTGCAAGTGTAATCCCTTTAACTAAACTTGGATCAAACAACTTAAAGTGCCCAATCACCAATCTCATCTCTAATTGTTAGCTAAGTTTCCCTATTAGGATCTATCATCCTTTATCATGAAACAAATATTGTACATTAGATTTATCCTAGTCTCATCAATAGGTTCTATCATCATATTTGATGTAAGTACTTCATTGGCATTCCCAAAACAAAGATCAAAGTAAAGAAAAACTCTATCACTAGCATGACCATTTTAACAAGAGCTCAAAAACAAAAACTCAGAGAAAAAGAAATAAAAACCCAAACCATCATGGAAAAAGGAGAAGAAAATCCTTTTCATAGATTTCATCAACCTGAAACTGATGAGATAACTGATGAGGACATTCAACAATCTCAACAAGACCCTAAATTTCACAAGTTCATGGAAAAAAATCTAGAAAAGGATGGAGAGAAATACTTTCTGATATTGGAAAATCAAGGTGTAAAACTACCCAATTATTTTGATGTCAACCAATTGAAGGGAGCTCCCAAGAAAATAGAAATTCACTCATAAATCATAGATCCATTGAATGCTTTAACTCATCAAATGCAAAATCTTCAACAACAAATCTTAGACATGCAAAGGGGAACAATAAAGAAATATTTGTTGCAAGACATATGTCCTTATCCATTTGACAGAAATATGAACATGATACCTTTTCCACAAAATTGTGAATTTCCAAGATATGACAAATACAATGGAAAAATTGATCCTCAAGATCATGTAAGAGAATTTTGCACCATGAGTTTGGAATTTTCACATGAAGAAACCTATGTAATGAGATTATTTCCAAGAAGTTTGGGTGGTCAATGCATGGAATGGTTTTAAAAACTCCCACCAGGTATTAGATCATTTGAGGAGCTAGTAAATAAATTTATCTCCCAATATTCGTACAACATTCAACATGAAACAACCATGAAAGATCTTTGTAACACAAAAATAGAAAAATGGTGAGCCATTTCTTACATTCTTAAAAAGATGGAGATGATTATTTGTTAGATATGCATGTCCTATACCTAAGAAAGAAAATATGGATATCTTCATTGATAATCTCAATAGTGAGATGAGTTATAAACTCTAATTGCAGTGTCCACCCAGCTTTGAAAAGTTGATTGAAAACAAACTTAAAATTGAGTAAGCCTTGGTTAAAAGAGGAGTATTGAAAATCTATAACGAAGGAACAAACTTTGCTAACTCTTCTAACCATCATAACAACAATGAAAAATCCAAATTTTGGACAAGAAATAAGAATGTTGGTAATGATGCTATAGCTGACACACATAACGTAAAACTAGTCTTCAGTTTTTCAGGTAATACACCCAAAAACAATCAAAACAATAGTGAATCTAAACTAGCTTCACCATGATATGGAAGAAAATTTACACCTTTGGGGCAATCACTTGAATCAGTGTTAAAAGAGCTTCTTTCACACAAACTCATAAAATTACCAAATACATGAGATTTTGAACCAAGATTCAAACCATCATGTGGTGGAACGAGGCATACTATTGTGACTTTCATAGAATAAAAGGTCATAAAATAAATGATCGTATGCAATTAAAACATTTGGTGCAATACTTGATAGATAGAGGTGACATATTGATAGAAAAACATAAAACAAATGATGATCATGGAGCATTTAAAAACCCTCTACCCAACTATAAAAAAGGAGAATCTTCTTCCACAAACAACAAAGGGAAGAATGTGAATTATGTCTATGATACTACCATCAATCACATTTTGTAGCTGATAATCAAATCAATGTCATCAAAATCAAGGATAAACAAGACAACCTACCATTAAATGTGACCACAAGAAGGTAGTCCAAGTTTGTATTGAAAGGAAGTACATCTAAAACACCTATTGCTTCTTCAAATCAATACAATATAGTGGATCAATTACAAAAGATTCCAGCATAGATATCCATACTGGAACTTCTTAAAATTTACCAGCCCATAAGGATATTCTAGAAAAAGCTTTAGTGGACACCACAGTACCAACTAATTTGGAAGTTTGTCAATTCCAAGCCATGGTGGGACATTTGACTACACCCCATTGTTTATCATTCTCAGAAAATGATGGTGCATCCCTCACTCATTCACACAACACTCCACTCCATATTGAGGTTTTAATCCATAAACATTGGGTCAAACACATTGTAATAGATGGAGGAGCTGGTCTAAATATGTGTACCTTAAAGCTTATCAATGCATTTGGATTTTTAGAAAATGCAATAGATTCCAGAAGAAAGATCACCATAAAAGCTTATGATGATGAAGAAAGATCCTCTCGAGGACTGATAGTATTTCCAATTCAAGTGGGACCAATTCAAAGGATATAATCTGCTAATTTTTAGACAAGGATTTGACCTAGAACATACTCTTGGGTCAACCTTGGATCCATGAAAGTCAAGCAATACCATCAACATACCATCAATGCTTGAAATTCCCTTACAATGGACAAGAGATCACAATTTTAGTAGATTCTAATAATCCCCAATACTACAACACTCTCAAGACAGTCCAAGATTTTTTATACCACACAACAGAGAAGCTCTCACTTCTATTTCCTCAAGTAATGAAAGCCAACTCAATTCTTTCTCAAAACAGTTTGAGAAAAAGGTTCAGTTGAAAGATAAAGGCATCGGCGATTCTATTTCCTCAAGTAATGAAAGCCAACTCAATTCTTTTTCAAAATAGTTTGAGAAAAAGATTTAGTTGAAAGATAAAGGCATGGGTGAGTATTCTTTTGAGCGGTCCTTATGTCTTCACAGCTACTACCTTCTCCAAAATCATATGGACAACCATCAACATCTAGACAACAATCTTTGCAACCCATCACGACCTTTGATGGTACATTTGTAAAAGTAAGTACTCTAGTTGATGAATTTGAGGACAAAGACATTCTAAATTGGATATTATAAAGATGAGGAATCCCAAGAAGCAGCTTCCAATATACCAACAGAGCAATATGGTAAAGGGTTCACAATCTTAGAAAAGATGGGATATGCAGGAAAAGGTCCTATTAGCAAACAAAAATAAAGTATTGTGGAACCAATTCAGCCTATCATAATCAATTCAAAAGACAAGACAGGATTAGGATACAAAGAAGAGACAAAAGAAGAAGCCACTTAGAAGATTTGTGAACAAATCCTCCAACTGCAAGTTAGTTCTTAAACAGACTCAAATGAATATGAATGGGATTCACTATCTGAAGAATCTTGTGAAGACAAGGAAATCGATGTGATAAAGAAGTATGCACCCATATGTACAAAGAGACAAAGCTCAAGGTCTAGAACATTTGAATTTGGATCACTACATATCGATGACTCTAGTGAGGATGATCAGACATCAAGCGAGACAAATGATTTCAAGGAGTAACATTATAGACCTTGATATTTTTAGTGAACACCTTGAAAATGTTTCCATCATGACCCTCACCACCTTTGATATTGACCAATCCAATCATTCCTTACCTTTGATACATCTCAAACTCATTTACTAGGAACAAACCAAGCCTCTTGATATCCCTACCTTTTTCAGATGATAATGCCATTGTCAATTTCCTTTGTTCTAAAAATCCAAAAACAAGTTCCACCAATGAATTTCATAATGAAGCTTCAAACCAGAGGAGTTCCAAGTCTCTTAGCTACAAAATAAAGAATACAAAAAAATTGATCTAATGGTGAAAACCATACAATGGAAGTATTAGATCATGAAAAAGTAAAAAGAAAGAGTGTATCCAACAGTGAAAACCTCTATGAGGTACTGAAGGATGAGAGATTTGACACTCTTCCTGAGCATTATCAAGAAATATCTTTAGTATTGGTTGAGCCTACACAATCCATAAACATCATTACTACAGAAACAGCAAAGACCATACACCTAGAGGCGTCAATGAAAGCAAGAAAAGACAAATTTCACCAAATTCTTTGAAGAAAGACAAATCAATTTTGCTTGGTCTTATGCTGAAATTCCAGGAATAGATCTAGATCTAATAATGCATCATTTATCCATAGCATCTGGAGTGAATCCAGTAAAGTAGAAGTTGCAAAAAATGCATCCACACATCACCCTACTAGTGAAAGCAGAATTAAAAAAATTATTAGATGCAGGGTTCATCCGGCCAATTGACTATGCATAATAGATTTCAAACATTGTACCAGTCTTCAAACTAGACAATATCATCAGAATATGCATAGATTTTAGGGATCTTAACAAGGCTTGTCCAAAGGATGACTTTCCTTTTCCCAATATAGACATCATTGTAGATTTAACAATAGGACATGCTATGCTATCACTCATGGATGGTCTTTCAGGCTATAATCAGATCAAGACAAAAACAACTTTCACATGCCCATGGGGTACATTTTGTTGTAATGTCATGTCTTTTAGATTAAAGAATGTAGGAGCCACCTATCAGTGTGCAATGACAACAATCTTTCATGACATGATGCACACATTCATTGAGGACTATTTGGATGACCTACTAACAAAATCATTCACCAGGGAAGGACATATAGAAATCCTAGATAAAATCTTTAATCGATTGGAAAATTTCAATGTGCGATTAAATCCAAAGAAGTGTGTATTCGAAGTAACATCAACAAAACTCTTAGGATACATAGTCTTAGCTAAAGGAATCAAAGTAGATCTAACAAAAGTCAAATAAATCATGGAAATGAACCTCCTAAGAACATTAGCAAACTAAGATCTCTACAAGGAAGATTCCAATCCATCAAAAGATTCATCGTGCAACTGGCCGACAAGAATCATCCTTTTACTCATTTGTTACACAAAAAAAAAAAAAATTAGATGGGATGAAAGATGTGAAGCTTCCTTTAATCAATTGAGATAATATCTAATGAGTCCACCTATATTAGTACCACCAATAGAGGGAAAACCACTTCTACTCTACATAGTAGCTACTAAGATATCTTTGGGAGCTTTGCTAGCACAAGAAGACTCTACAAGAAAAGAAAGGGCCATCTACTACATCAGCAGAGCACTGAGTGGCTATGAACTTAACTATGCATTCATTGAAAAAGCTTGTTTGGTAGTGGTGTTTTCTACTCAACAATTGCAACACTATATGTTAACACATACCGTCAAACTAATAGCCAAGATAGATCCATTAAAATATCTACTCAGTAAAGCCACTTTAACAAGAAGATTAGCAAAGTGGGTGATGATATTCAGTGAATTTTACATTCAATATGTAGATAGAAGAGCAAAAAAGGGCCAAGTAATAGAAGATCAGTTAGTTGAAGCACCATTGCAAGATGACCATCCTATGCACATTGAATTCTTAGATGTATATGTCTTCACAATGATATTACAACATTGGATATTATACTTTGATGGGTCTTACACTCAACATGGATCGGGTGATGGAATCCTATTTGTTACTCCTCAAGGACACACTATCCCAAAATCTTACAGGTTAATGTTCCCTTGCACAAACAACATGGCTAAATATGAAGCACTAATCTTTAGTATCAAAGTAGCAATGGAATGGAAAATCACATAATTACAAGTTTATGGAGACTCCTAATTAGTCATCAATCAGGTTAATGATGACTATCAAACAGAAGATGACAAGTTGATTCCATACAAGAGAATGATAGATGACTTCAAGAAGTACTTTGTTGAGATCAAGTTTGAACAAATTCCAAGAGTAGACAATAAATCTTCAAATGCCATGGCAACCATTGCTTCTCTTTTACAAATACCATAAAAATGAATTCATGGTAGAATAATTGTTTACTCTCGCATATGACAATCCTGAATCCCAAGTTGTGTGTCATCTAGTTGATGTTGATTCTTCAATTTATGGGAAGATTTATACCTATCTGAGAGACAATACCCTTCCACCTGATCTATCCTAGAACCAAAAACACAACTTTATTCATCAAGCATCCCGATACACCCTGATAGCTGATACACTTTATCGACGAGGTCTCAATGGTACTCTCCTCCGATGTATTGAACGTAACAAATTTGAAACCACCTTACAAGAAGTTCATGAAGGTATTTGTAGTACTCATTCAAGTGGTCTTACTCTAGCTAAGAAACTCCTACGCTTGGGATATTATTGGCCGAACATGGACAAAGAATCTTTTCAATTTGTTAAGAAGTGCAACAAGTGTCAAGTCCATGGAAATCTCATACATGCACTAGCACAGGAGTTGCAACCATTCACATTGACCTAGACTTTCTGTCAATGGGGACTTGATCTTATGAGTAAGATTCATCCATATTCCTCTAATGGACATAAATTCATAATCATAGCCATTGAGTACTTCACACAGTGGATTGAAGTCATTCCATTAACCATGATCACTAGTAAACAAATTGGCTCCTTCATCCTGAACTACATTGTTTGTCGGTATGGAATCCCTAGCTCCATTGTCACTGAAAATGGTAGACCCTTCAGAAACCAATATGTACAAGAACTTTGTGAAAAATTTCATATCCAACACCAATTTTTCACACCCTATTACCCTCAAGGGAATGGCCAAGTAGAAGCCTCAAATAAGAACATTTTTAAAATCTTGAAGAAAACTGTCAATGATATTGAACGTGACTGGCATGTTCAACTAAACCCTACCTTGTGGGCATACCGCACTAGCATCTGCACCCCTATAGGAGCCACACCATATACACGTGTGTATGGATTAGAATCCATATTACCCATTGAGGTTGAGTTACCCTCACTTCAGGTATCATTAAAAAGAATCATTTCAGAAGAAGACTATCGAGTATCCAGACTAAACGAGTTGGAATTTTTAGATGAACATCGTTAGCATGTTGTTGATCATCTGAAAGCTTATCAACAAAGAATGTCAAGGAGCTATAACCACAAGGTAAGACAAAGAAAATTTCAGGTTGGCGACTTGGTACTAAAAGAGAATCCTTGCAATCAACAAGATTGGGAAAAGAAGGGAAAATTTGGACCTAATTGGCTAGGTCCTTTTGTCATTGTATCAGTATATGGATCAGAGCATATCAGTTATCTACACCTGAAGGGGACCTGTTTGAAGAACCTATCAACAACATTCATCTCAAGAAGTTTTATAAATAACTCATCTAGTGAATGGTTTAAAAAGTTGAAAAATCTAAATAAAAAAGCAAAAAAGTTGAAAAATCCAAAAAAAAGAAAAAAAGCTAAAAAATTAAAAAAATTGATAAAATCATAAAATCAAAAAAAGTACAATAAAAACAAGTAGTGAAAACCTGGAAACAGGTGCTATTTGTGATAGATTGGCTTATCCATGTATTGGAACATGTGTTGGTCATCCGCTTTTTGCCATCATTATGCATGTCCATCATAAAACCTCATGTATATATCCAGGTGTTGCGGTGGTGTCTCACCTTGGCTTGGTGATCATTGTACGCTTTAAGTGGTTGGTTTCTCACTGGGGGAAAATCTTGAAATCACTGGGGGCAATCTACTTTGATTTTAAAACAATAGATAAGCAACAGTATGACAACATAACAAACATAGTGATCACAATGAAACTCAACATTGGACATCAATCACAATTTTTAGAAAACCAACCATCCAAATCAACAGCAAGATCGGTTAAAACAAATCTAACTAGATGATATTCTTTTGAATCATGGTTTAATCACTTTAGCATAAATATTCAATGATTGTATCTTGATTTTTGTTATCATTTCTCTGGAGCAACTCACGGGTGTCATCGACTAGAGAAGCTACGATGGAGTATGATATTTTTCTTTGTCTGTTGTTTGTGAGTTAATCATTACTACTATGTAAATTTGTCACGAGACATGATCTACAAAGTATCATTGATGAAATTCCAGATTTGCATAGGAAAAGGATTAACTCTTGTCTATTTTACACAAGCAATACTCAAGCCATCTTGGTTCAATTATACCTAGATGCTTGTATTACCTTGCAATATCAAAATCAATGGAAGTTGTATTCAGGTCATCATGGTTTAATTATACCATTGGTGTTTGTACTAACTTTCAACATATCAAAAGCTCAATGATGATAACAAGCACAATAAATCGGTTGACAAGATGACAACATTGCATATTTAGATTTGCATGGTTAAGATAGATTGCATCCATATTAGTTTTTGCATGTGCATTTTAGGTTTTCCAAGGCAGGAAAATTTCAAAATGATTTTATCTCTCATTAAAGGATTGAGTACATTTGACATAAACAGAAAAGGTCATTCACATGTAGTTGCATAATCATTATCATATCATACATACATTAGAAATTATTATCATCGGTGATCCATCCATGCATTAGATCATGTATTTGCATTAGAAAAATACAAAGAAAATAAGGTGCATCATAGCTTATATGCATGATCAAATCCATCTCATATATCATAAATCATCATCCATAAAGCTATATAGAATCATAATCCATGCATCATCATTTCATTATTGCATCCATACACAACCATGGCATAATCATATAAACATCACATAGCATATAGAGAAGAAATCAAATGCATTCATCATAAGCATTCATCATAAAAGCATGTAGACAACATATGATCAATAGTCTCCTTTACATCTCATATTATCTTAAAATAATCAATGTCATGTGTACAATGATATCACAAAATATGGAGAGATACATCAACAAAATGGCAAGAAATCACTAAGTCCCCAATTGCATAAGTGAATACATCAAATCTCAGTACATCAAATGTGAGCACAAAAGCTACATGTTGCTCCCCAAGATGTTGTAGGCCTCTTTGTGCCTGTTGTTGTACCACCAGATGGACCTGCACCTGAATCTCTTCCTAATGGATCATTGGGAAGTGGCCTAGTCACACCCATACTTGTAGTCTGTGACTGACTCTAACCTGACCTGCCACTGATAGACTGTGTATAGATAGGGGCACACCGCTCTATAGGAACCACTTGATAATATAGTAATTTGTAGTACTCTATCTCTTAGGCTGCATGTCAGACCTCTCTGAGCATATCCCCTACAGTAGTCCCCTCGGACACTCTCTATAATCTCTCCGCTAGGGCCTCTGCATTCTTTTATCTTTGTCTCATAGTATCTCTCTCTATTGTCAGAGAGACAATTTGCTCCTCTGCCTATGCTAGCTATCCTTGTAATCCCTCCACCTATAACTATAAGGAATCAATATGTGCTTGTTGTTGATGGGAAGGCACACGAATCTGAATGTGAGATTGTACTACCTACTGCTATCTTGCAGGAACCATAGATCTCCTCCTTCGAGGTACTTTGAATCCCAATATATCCTCATCACCCCCTCCATCCATGCCATCTCCCTCATCATCACCATCTTCCCCATCCCTTCTCTATCTTAGTGCCTATTGTGATGCTCTCTCATCATCATCTAATGACAGTACTAGCTCATCAGGACTAGATATCCTCGGTACGGTATGTGTGAAGAAATATTCAGCATACTCATCTGTCATCATACCATCTACACTCTCCAGACAGTAATCCCATACCTATTCTCGTAATCCAAAATACTCCTCGCAAGTTGTATCATAAGAAATGGCGGGTCCCCACTCTAGAATATCCTATCATCTCTGAGCATATAATGCAACTCCCTGGGGAATCCCCTAAACTCGGCCATACTGACGAAGCACCCTCATGAGAATGAATCTCTCAATAATAAAATGTGTCTATTGAATCAAATCCCTCAAAGTGAAAACATATGGCATCTCAAGATCATCCTCATGCCACTACCCACAATCTAAGTATGGTCACCATATGATGGTCTCCAAATCATCAAGCACTCATCGCCAATACTCCAATTTTCCTAGCTTGTGTTGGACAATCTCACATGTGTACCAAAAGACATATGGCCTGCCAACTAAACAATATTTGTCCACCAAAGGATGAGTAACTGCTATATGCTCCCAAGCCCAAATTTGAAGCAATGTCACTCCAGCTGATAAACTAACAGCTCTAAGACACACCACCTAATGCAGATCATGATATAAATGTGCTAACATACAAGAACCCCATGCATATCGGATCCCCTGAGTGATCATCCTCTCTAGTATCCTGCCCCATCCAACAAATAGTCCCTTCGACCTACAGTCGATACATAAGAAACCTCTAACAAACCCAACTATAATAGATGGTAATGGTTCATAAGAATCCACCATATCCTGCCACAGGATTGTTGGACTTGTCATTGCACCAAAAGATCGACCTGTCAATTCCCGATACAAGCTTTGGTTAAGAACCACAGGAGGTAGTTACACCATGTCACAAACCCAAGTGCTAGTGTTGCAAGGAAGACCAAGGGTCACACCTTGCAACAATCCCCCCAACACAAGCAAGGGGCTTAAACCTATGACTAGCTCTGATACCAATTGTTGGACTTGTCATTGTACCAAAAGATTGACCTATCAATGCCTAATACAAGCTTCGGTTAAGAACCACATGAGGCGGTTAGACCATGTCACAAACCCAAGTGCTAGTGTTGCAAGGAAGACCAAGGTTCACACCTTGCAACAAGGATTGCATAACCACTAATCCTATCATCATCAAAAATCTTCCTCAACGCCTTGGTACCTCCCTGCTCTGTGTGATCAGATACGACTAACTCTCCAACCACGAGAATCCTCAATATCTAGTATACATCCTCTAGGGAAACCATCATCTCATTGGTAGCTAGATGGAATGTGTTGTGGTCGCTACGCCACCTCTCAGCTAATGCAATCAATAATCCCTTGTTTATCCTATACTGGGGCATCTCAAGCAAAGATGACAAACCACATCGCTCAATAACATCCAAATCTGCCTACACCAAATGTGGAATCATATCCCAAGTCTTCAGGTAGCGCTCCTGATATTGAAGAACTCTTAAGTTCTCCTATAATCATGACATATCACTAATCAACATTTTATCAATCAACCTATCAATCAATCTAATCAGCTCTAATGAGATTTTGATCAAATCTCATGGAGCGTCTATCATTGACTCTCATCCATGATGACGTCAATCATCATCTATCATATCATTGACTCTCATCCATCATGAGGTCAATCATCATCTATCCTATCAAACATCACCAAAATAATGGTTGACGCAATCATCAAGCATCAAAAGCGAGGAGAAAAATCAACATTTCATCAATTTTGGTGTCAATGCACAAAAATAGAGTATCTATGTGCTGGAACAATTGTTGCACTATAAAAATCCATCAATTCACTGAAACAAAGCATCTATGCACTAAAATCCTAAATGCCCTAAAATAAACAACATATGCGCCACTTTGCGACATAAATGTGCTAAATCCTAAATGTGCTAAAATAGGGAATCTATGCGCTATTTCAAGGCCTAAACGTGCTAAAACACAATTCACTAATTTAAAAACATGAAAGTGCACCCAAAAAAAAAATTCAAATTTGAAAAGGTGGTTTCTCAAGGTACATACCGGAGGTCCATACACGGCAAGGTGGTGGTGTCTCACTTGAATCGATGAGTGTGGTATGGGATGACCATCTTGCTAAATTGCTCAACCAACTCAATCACTCACATTGCAAATGAATTCAAATGAGCTCCTTTTTCATCTTTTTATCTTCTAAAGGGGTAAATGGAGGGTATTTAAGTGGGATTATTTTTATTTTCAAAAGGGCATCAATTAATCAATTGGCAGGATCGGTATTCTTTATCGGGAGATAAATCGTCTCAAAATCGTAAAAAAAAAATTCAAAAATTTCCTGATTTATCTTCTGAGGGGGCATACACACATCATCACTCCAAAATTAGTGTCTAGGGCATATCGAAATTTTTTATCAACACTATCGAAAAAAATTTCTTTGAAGCAACGTGTCACAAGCACATCACTTCAAAGAGGAGCAAAATGTATTCACTCAAATTTGGTCTAGTGGATTAATTAAATACAAGTTATTTAATTAATAATCTTTAATTCTTCTACTTATAAATAAATTTAAAAAATTATTTATATAGTTCATTTTCTCTAATTCTTCCTATCCTAAATCATTTTCTTCATATCTTAATTAAATGAACAAATTTAATTAGTTTGTTTTATTTAATTAACCTCCTCTCATTAAATTTGAATTTAAGCACATGTCTACTAACTTCTTCCCACCTTCCACCTCATCATGTGTCTCAAGAAATTAAATATTTCTAATATTTAATTTGGAATTTATAATCAACAAACTCTAACTAATTTGGGACACTTGGCCTTCATTTCCATTTAATTCCTCTTCACAATTGGCATTTTGTTCTTATGAAGGGGACACACTTCCCCTTTTCTCTCGAACCTCTTCATCTTCAACCATCCATCTCTCTAGATTGAATTCAGATCATTGATTCCTTCCACCTAGGATCATACCTTGGAAAATCTATAAATAGGCCCTCATTTATAGCAAAAAAGAGAGAGTTGAGCATTTGTAACAATTACACTCTGCAGCATTTTAATTAGCATTGTCATTTTAGTGAGCATTTTAGCATCAAGTAGTTTAATCATGGAATTTTCATTAGCAACATCTTAATTACAATATTTTCATCATATCATTTTCATTAGCAACATCATAGCAGTATTATTATCTTTGCATATCATCTACAACTATTTTATCAATCATGTAATGTAGGAAACATCTCTTGCATTTCTAGCATCTCTCATTCTTCGGGTTGTCATTTGGAAAGTCATGTGCACAAACAATTTGAGAGTAAAATGACTTAAAGAATCCTTAGAGATAGAGGACAATGAGATGCCATTCAGGAATTGTTGTTTTCATTTTATTATTATTTGAATTCCTTGATATAATGTTTCATTGGCATGTTGTATAAGTTTTATTTACTATTTCACATTATTCACATACACACAGGAAGTACTAATCACCTTTTTTTCAGTGTACTTTTTCTTTGGAAATTTGGAGACTTTAATGGAAGATTTGGAAAATACCCTTTAGGTATGTTTTATCTATACATGGATTTTGGGAGAATTTAGGACATCCTCCAACATCTAATTTTTATTTGGTGGCTACTTGGGAGTTGGGTCCATCCATCATTATTTGGCAGATTTGGTTGGAGAGAAATAGTTTTATTTTCTGAAAGTGTCAATGAGTGGCTTGATAGGTATGGTACAAAGTGCAGAGTATTCTTAAAGAAACTATTTCTTCTAAATTCAGCCCATGGAAGTCTATGTCATCATAAGATATGTACATAGCTTGTCTCCTCAAGCTTTCTTCCTCCCTAGGCCTTCAGGGGTATAGGGGAATCATGTAACATGTCAATTGTTCATGCAAGTAAATTTCCTAAGTTTTCACTTTCAAGTAAATAATATATGTTTCTTAACCATTGCCATAAAACTTTTCTTTTCCAAAAAAGAACAAATGAACATAGATGACACAAAAAATTCCAAGTATTTAATTTCATTACAAATATAATATTCCACATATTACAATATTCTAAAGATTGTATACAAAATACATACATATCTCAACTAATCTTCAAAGCAATAGATATAGATGGTCCAGGAATCTCCTTTCAAATCTTGGTCGCCAACTAAGGAGGAGAAGCATCACTCAATTTCTTTTCCATCAACCACAAACTCAAATATGGTCCCCTACACATCTATCATTTGATATATGGCCCTACCCTTCGACGAATAGATTGGTGGAGTAACCTCGTAATGATAACCACTCTAAGCTTAGTGTTGTGCCCTACATAACTAAAACTTATAGACACTACAGTCCTAAACTAGCATGCATAAAAGGAACACAACGAATTGACAATGGAGCCAAGGCAATCACACTACTTTGGCCAAAGTATTCTCACTCAGTATCTCGAGTGACATTCATCCTATTCACATACACCACTCTAGCTATATTTGAATTCAGGCCATTATAAACTATGTATAGGTAATTTCCTTCAATAGGTAGACATTAACCTCATAAATAACTTGTTCCCTTTTCCCAAAAAACAATGGTATCTCTACCATCAAAGCATAAGAAAAAACATAAGTTACCCCCTTCAATGGGTATTCTAATCCTAGGTATAACATATGAGCTTTCTAAGTCTACAAATTAACTTTGCATAAAATAACTTAACAAGTTATTCCCATTTCATCAATCCTAGTATGTAATACTATGGATGATATTCAATCTCTCCTTAATATGGAGTAATTACAAACACTTATAAGGAAATCATATCAATAATTATTTTCCTTTCCTACAATCAAATAGATTATTACTCTATTTCAAGCAAAATAATGCAATTTCGACTTTAAACACACAAGGCAATCAATGTTTCACATAAAAGATAAAAGATGAAGAGAATAGAATAAAATCTCATGTCTATTAATCACTTATTCTAATTGACTCACTGAATCTCAAGCTTGGCCCCCTCTTAAATCAACTTAGTGCAACAAGTTCCTCTCAAGCTCTCTCACTAAATCTCCTCACAATAACTCTTAGCAAAATAAGAATTCTCTCAATAAAAATATAGCAAAATGGAGCAGCATAATGATGCAAAGAAGAAATATATTCAAATAAGGTGAGAATGCCTCATATTTATACCCAAAAACCAGCATCCTTAAGCTACAAACATGGCTTATACTATGACACTTGTTGGCTAAATACCATCGACTCAACTCAATAATGAAAAGGTGGGGGATTTATATCCCATTAGTCACTCACACAAGACAACAGATCGACCCAATGCTTGCCAACAACATTTTTACTGGTTCAAAAAGAACATGCTTTAATATGGAAATTGACTTGTAGGTTAAATAGACTTCTAAAAGAAACACATGATTCATAATATGGAACCAACTATTTGTTAGTGTAGGTTTTTTTATTTTCCTTATGTTTGGGGTATTTATTTTTTCCTACACATATTATTCAAGCTTGCTTAGGTTTATTAGATGTGGTAATTTGAGGGCATGTGGCAAAATACAACAGCTACATGTGTCACTCTCTCCCCACACGTGGGTATTTGAGTTACACATCCTCTTTTGGCTTGTTGTGCCACCTCTGATAAACACTATTTTGTTTTTACCTGAGTAGTTTATGGGGTAGTTGGGTTTCTCACCCTCTTTTGGATTTATGTGTCACCTCTCTCCTGTCTTCACTTGAGGAGGTTATACCATATGTTTTTTCATTTATCAAGTAGGTAAAACCTCCCACATTTTATGGGTAGTAGGAGTTAATGAACCTCTTGGATGTATTTTCCCTTATTGTTCTATATATTAAGCACTCTCCTCTCACCTTCACCAGCTCCATAAGCTCCACTAGTTCATCTGGTTTAGCTAGTTCGGTGATCATTCTGTGAGAGTGACGAGAGTCTTCTCAAAATTCTCTTGCGGTGTTGTCTCTATTTTCTCTCTCTCTCTTTCAAATTTCTTCTCCATTATACTATTTTTGTTTTCAATCATTTGTTGAGTAGAGTGTATATGATCTACTACCGACAACAGATCTTGTCTCAGTTATTGCAAAATCCAACATGGTATCAGAGCGGGCTTGTCTGGTATAGCTCATTATTTTTTCTGAGTTTGTTTTGAGAGATTTGAGACTAATATATTGTTGAAGTTTTCCTCAAAAACCAAGTATGCTCTTCTCCTGCATTCTCGAATGACCTGGAGAATCATAACAGTTTAAAGGGAAAATAAACATATGTTTAATCTGGTTTATATATGTATGTGTTCCTATGAGTCTAGGTGATTGCAACTTTTTGGTAATATTGGAGGATTTTTCAGCATTTTCAGAGTGTCCAGAAGACTTTAGAAAGTCAAGATTGACTTTTACTTCACCAAAATCAGAGATTGGAGGACACAGTAAAAATCAGAGTAAATATTTTTCTAAATTTTTACTCGAGCCGTTTTCATTTTGGCTTCAAAATTTTGACTTTCACTCATTTGTAGAAAAAATGATTTCTGGGTTTTATTCCCATGGTCGAAAAACCATTTGGGTAGTTATTACATTTTTCAAAAAGTTGATAAATTGTGCAGAAATCAAGTCAAAAATAGGCATGAGTTGTTTATAACGAGCAGATTTTGCACTGTTCTTCAAAGTTGCATAACTTTTGCCTCAGGAGTCAAATTCTTGAAAATGAGTACTTGACGGAAAGATGAAAAGGATCACTTTCCATTCACAAAGGTATTGCTAAAAAATTGCCTCTTTCTATCAAATATTACAGGTTGAATCTGCTACATTTTTTTCCTTCAGTAAATCATATCTTTTGTAATCTATTTTTCAAAAAGAAAAAGGTGTAAAAAAGATATTGAAGGGTAAATCACAGCTATAAGGCTTTCTTTTTCAAATTTTATTTCAAAATTAATTTGTATCAAGTATTGTAATAAAGAGCCCTTATAAGATTTGTAATCTAGAAAAGCCTTGTAAAAACACTAATCACAAAGTGCCAACATTGTAATATCTGGGGGGGTGTAATTTTTGATACTAGTGGAAAGGGGAGGTGTCTCTTGATGTCTCTATTTTGCATTCATTTAAAGTGAATTTTTGTATCAATATTGGGGGGATTATACAAAAAATTTGTAATCACGAACTAAGATAAAGTTCTATTTATAGGTGGGTTAAGCATGTCTCTTGAAACTTATTTCCATCCTTCTATTGTCAAGTTAACATCAGAGAACTATTTGTCTTGGAAGAAATGGATAAAGAATCAATGCCTTGAGCAAGATCTACTACCCTATCTCCTTGGACTTGTTCCTGAACCAAGTGACTATGATCAGAAGAATGCATGGTTTAACAACAATGACATGGTCTATGGACTAATATGTCTTACCATTTTTTAGGATATTCTACATCATATAGAGCACACTGAGTGCCCTTTCACTGCTTGGACTATCATTTAGCAGTTATATGGAGACATTGAATCTTCATTTGAAAGTGGTGTTTCCTTGGATAACTAGGCTATTGTGGATGATACTAAGACTTATTTTTCCCCATTCTGTGTGGACACATCTTGTGTGGGTGATCAATTCATTGATACCCCTTCACCACGTATTGTTGCTACTTCAAATTCTAGTGTTGCTTCTTCGAAAGTTTCTAGTGATTCCTTACAGCATGACATACATTATCTTTCAGATTTAGCTTGGGAAGATCTCTTGACAGGTATTTTAGACTTGTTTATGGAGACACATATTGCAAATTTGGGAGACACTATTGATGATATTCATCTTCTCTTTAATGAAGTTGAATTTTCTTCAGATGTTGTGAGGGATCACTTTGATCCTCCTCTTCATTCTCTACATGATCATTCCTTACGGTTTGACATGAGTTTGGATACTTTGGATCATCATTTGGAGGAGACTTCTTCAGAGGAGATATTTGAGTCTTTGGATTATGCTCTACATCAGTCTCTAGGAGATTATGATTTGTCATCTTCAGCAATGTGGCCTAGAATGTTTCATTTGATTATGGCATCTTTCAGCATCAACATGGGGATACTTGAGCTAACTTCAGAGACTTCATTCATTCTACACTTTCTTCCTACATATTCCTTTCAGGACTTGGGAGAAAGTGTGCATACACCTTTGGCTGTGTTTCTTCCTAAAGGGAGGAATTTTGTTCGACAATCGTGGACCATCTTCTACATCCAGTTTTGAGCATCTACGTTTGGATCTCTTTGGGGGGATTCTTTGTCCTTCCACTTCATTTTCTCTCTCTATTTAGGGGGGGTTATTCTTCTTATGGGGGAGCTTCTTCTTTTGGGGGGGATCTCTATGTACATGGGTACCTAACATGGCATCATTTGTCGAGACCCATCTTTTCACCCACCCAAGCTATGGTTAATGGGGGGTGTTAGTGTAGGTTTTTTTATTTTCCTTATGCTTGGGGTATTTATTTTTTCCTACACATATTATTCAAGCTTGCTTAGGTTTATTAGATGTGGTAATATGAGGGCATGTAGCAAAATACAACAGCTACATGTGTCACTCTCTCCCCACACATGGGTAGTTGAGTTACACATCCTCTTTTGGCTTGTTGTGCCACCTCTCATAACCACTATTTTATTTTTACCTGAGTAGTTTATGAGGTAGTTGGGTTTCTCACCCTCTTTTGGATTTATGTGTCACCTCTCTCCTGTCTTCACTTGAGGAGGTTATGCAACATGTTTTGTCATTTACCAAGTAGGTAAAACCTCCCACCTTTTATGGGTAGTAGGATTTAATGCACCTCTTGGATGTATTTCCCCTTATTGTTCTATATATTGAGCACTCTCCTCTCACCTTCACTAGCTCCATAAGCTCCACTAGTTCAACTAATTTAGCTAGTTCGGTGATCATTCTGTGAGAGTGACGAGAGTCTTCTCAAAATTCTCTTGCAGTGTTGTCTCTATTTTCTCTCTTTCTCTCTTTTAGATTTCTTCTCCATTCTACTATTTTAATTTTCCATCATTTTTTGAGTAGAGTGTATATGATTTACTACCGACAATAGATCTTGTCTCGGTTATTACAGAATCCAACACTATTCATCACATTTCCTACTCACAAGATTGTTGTTTAAAATAGAGGAAGAAGTCAGGCTCTATTTGGCTACATTGTACATAGTCGAATTGGTCCAAAACAGCAATTGACACATTTCAATGAATCAACCTCCTTCATTATAGTGCGGGTTAATGTTGACTTAGTGTGTAACACTTTATCATAGTGTTATACAAACTTTACACAATAGTTTTAATGCTTATGTATTTCCATTTATCATTGTCCATAATGATAAATATGGTATAATACTTAGCATTGCATTGTTTAAATGTAGTGCTACACTCACATTAAATTGACCATGGCTTATACTCCATAAATCGACCATTAATATATATATATGTACATGTGCACATATATATGCACATATATATATATATATGTGTGTGTGTGTGTGTGTGTGTGTGTGTGTGCATATATATATATATATGTGCATATATATATATATATATATATGTGCACATATATATATATATGTGCACATATATATATATATGTGCACATATACATATATATGTGTGTGTACACACACACACCTATATATATGTATTTGCACATATATATATATGTGCACACACACCTACACACACACACACACACACATATATATATATATATATGTTGCATATATATATGTGTGTGTGTGTGTGTGCCTATATATATATATATATATATATGTGTGTGTGTGTGTGTGTGTGTGTGTGTGTGTGTGTGTGTGCACATATATATATATATGTGCATATACATATATATATATATATGTGCATATATATGTATATGTGTATACATATGTATGTGCATATACATATATGTATATGTACACATACATATATGTATATGTGCATATATATACATATATATATATGTGCATATACATATGTGTATATGTGCATATACACCTATGTATGTGCACATATGTATATACATATGCATATATGTATATGTGCACATATATATATATATATATATATATATATATATATATGTGCACATATATATATGTGCACATATATGTATATGTATATGTACATGTGCATACATATATATATGTACATGTGCACATACATATATATATGTGTGCACATGTACATATATATATGTGTGCACATGTACATATATATATATGTGCACATTATATATATATATATATGTACATGTATATATATGTATATATATGTACATATATTGTACATATATATATAACATTAATAAATAGCATTTAATGCTATTTATATATATGTATATATATTCAAATATATATTTATTTATATATATTCTTTGACAAATAAGTTTGTCCAGATATTCCACTTGATATTTGAATGAATGAGATCAAGTTAACATTTCATATACAATATCATTTGTATATATATCTATATTCATGTATATGTACATATATACAGATATCGACATACTCATATGGAAATTCCCATTTGTCAACACATACACGTATATCAACATGTGTATACATATGTATATATCTCAAATATATACTTTTGATTATACAATCACACACGTAAATAATTGTTATTTTATTGATAGGTATATATATAGATATATACATACATGCCTCATTGTTCTCTTGATATCACCATGCCCATGAGCAACCCATCGATAAGCATGTGTAGGTACATCTACCTACATACTATCATGTTCATGTTATCTCACATGTATGCATTATCATCAACATGCATATGTATACATATATATACATTCTATGTATATATATCTCATCAATCAAGTATAGTAATATGAAGAAGAAATCAAACATACCAAACACTAAACACAATCCAAGAATGCTCCTAACAGAAATCAAGATCCTTCCTAATGCAAACACATCATACTTAAGGATGACTTACCAATTTCCAAACTATGACTTGACTCAACCATTCTACAAGTGTGTGTGTGTATAAACTCAGTTAGGTTTCGTTACAGGTTACCCATCCAAGTTCTTCTCCTAAGTGATACTTCCCCTCACTTTTGAAAGATTGATTATAAACCTGCATCCAACTTAACACATTTTTATGGCAGTCATCCATTCATCAAAACAAGCATTTAAATTATACTTTTTATAGTCAAAATATCAAATTCAATAACCATTCATTCCAGTTATCCATTCCATTATATAACATCAAATGAAATAAACATTCATTCATAATTTTTTGATAAACAAAGTGCAACCATATATATATTCCATTCAGAATTCCAAATACATTCACATATGCAATAATTTACCCTAACATAGTAATAGTAAATAGGTAAATGCACAATGGGGTGTAACAAAGTAGGATAAAACCTTCTAAGAAGGTGAATAGATTGGGGAAGTGGAGTCCTCCTCTTGAAGGTGCTCTCAAAATTAACACTAATGGCTCTACTCGGGGAAATTATGGGGATGTTGGCATCAGAGGAGTTGGTCATGATAGTAGTGGATCCATACATTTTTTCTTCTCCATACATATGAGTGTGTAGTCTAACAATCAAATGGAGGCTTGTGCTATTCTTAAGGCTTTGGAGAGAGCCTGTGAGTTAGGTTGGAGGGATGTGATTTTTCAAAAAGATTCCATGATTTTGTTCTCTTTGCTTAAGAAGAGAGATTTTTAGGACTCTTCATGGAGATTGGTTTTAATTGTGAGGAAAATTCTCCATCAAATTTTGAGACCATCTCATTTGTTCACATTCCTAGGGAATGAAATAGGGTTGTTGACTACCTTGCTAAATGGGCCTCTAAAGGTAGGGGGGCATGGAATGTGGAAGAATGGAGATAGTTGGATCTATATAAAAGAAATAATTTGTATAAACATCTTCATGAGGATCAAAAGGTGTAGCATTTTCTTAAGGTTGGATGGCTTCTTTTGGTTTCGGTTGGTTTCTAGCTTGTCTTTGCATAGTTTTTTTTTAGAGTCTGGGGATGGTGTGTCTTTTTATGACTTTGGTCATCTAGGCCTCTTGTTGTACTTGGTTGATCTTTCTTAAAACAAACTTTTTCACCTCTTTTTTTAAAAAAATATATCACAATTAGCAAATTTTTTGCGTTTGTGCATAATAAACATAAGATAATATTAAATAGTAAATTTATATGCATAAATTATATATGCAAAAGGAATATATTTTCACAATGTTCATATTTACCCGAGTACCTATGATAAAATGTGGATGGGTCTAGAATTAGTTAGATACTTAGGTATAATTATAGGATATGAGATCATGAGAGAATATAGAGGTCAAGGAGAGAGAAAAGAGGGTTTAAACTTGTCACAACCTAAAAGTTTTGAACTTGAAAATTAACTAAAATTTGACTAATTTTTATTTACTAATGATTTAACATAACTAAGTGAAAAAAGGTTTTGTTAATTTAGACCATGCCACATAAAGTTGAAATTATGTTTTAAGTTTAGTATCATATCATATTAAGTAACCATCTAATATAGAATTGATATTGATATCTCTCCTACAATTTACTAGGCTCATCTCATACATGTTTTTTATTAGAGGTAAAAGTGGGTTTTAGTGGGGCCCAAAACCTAGTACACAAAAAGTAAGTTGCAATTAAAATAAACCATAAACCAACAGCAGCTCCATAGCAGCCTCTAATAGATAAACATGACTACATACACTGTAGTAAACAAACAAGCAATGGCCTAAAACCCCAAATACAACACCCTTAGATAAACTTGATCATCGCCTAAAGTAGCCAGGCATCAGCAAACCAACTTCTTAGATCATTCAAGTCTAAGCCCAAAAGAGCAGAGAAAACACTGGTATAAACCACCAGCAAGGCCCAAATACCAAGCAAAACCACTGAGACCAAACACACCACCTCAATAGGGGCTTTGTGCTCCACAACAGAGAACTGCAAGAAATCAGCTTCCCTGCAACACAAACTCACCTGGTAACAGAAGACCAAATCCAACTCCTCATCAAAAGGAGTGAGCTCCCCTCTATTGGATAGGACGATATAATCAACTAAACCACCGCAGCCAGAAATCACTGACACCCTCAACCTCCACCTCCATAGGAGAATTGCCCACCTCAATAAGAATAGCAATTGAGGGAGGTCCACTTCCATAGGACCTGAGGGGAAAGCCAACACAATAGTCAAGCAAGTGATCATAGCATCCTTCAGAAAACCTTGCACCAGGAATACAACCATCTGGGGACAAGGATTGAAACGTGATGACCACCTAGCTAAGAGAACAAGGCCATAATTGATCTGAATAGAGTCCAAAATAGTAGGAGCCTTCAGCCAATAAATCACCAGCAGAAAAGAACCCAGAGCAACCAAGCAAAAATTTAGTCATGACCTCAAATCCAAAACATCCAGCTCCATCACCACCTCATTAAGAATGTGAGCAAAGACCCCTTCTAAAGAGGGCAAGCCAGAAGCATCCCTAACCAAAGAAAACAACTAGGACAATAAAATAAGAATAACACAGCCTAGACAAAAGCACCCCACCAAAAATAAGGGATATAAACACAACCATCAGCACCAGAGACAAATGCCAAAGGGTCGTCAAAATCAGAGTCTCAAATTCAGAATGAACCAGAATAACCAAGTCCCATGAGGAATAGGTGAACCCCAACAGGACGGGAATGAGGAGAAGGCCCAGCAAAAAATAACACCAAGCTACCCCAACACACTAGTTAGGCCAGAGATGAGCCAAAACTCCACACAAACAACCAGAGGGAAACACCACCATTCCAGAAAGAGGGAACAAGAATAAACCAACCCATTTTGAAAACAAAAAGGACCAAAAGAGAGCCTCCAAACATACAGCAGGAAGAAATGAAGGACAACCAAGAGGAAGTGGGAAGCAAAACATGCCAACATTAGGAGCCACCAATCCATCCTATTACACCGAATAGGACTATTAATGAACCCATTCAACATCCAACCAACCAAAAAGCAGTCATCACACATCCACACCCACTGTTGAGAAAGCATCTAGAAGAAAATCAGGGGGGGGGAAATCTCATCTCATACATGTTGAACTAGATTGTTTATGATATAGATACCAATAAAATTATTGTCATCTATTCTAGGACCATATTATTTGTAAACCTAAGACTTCATTATTTATAATCACACTAAAATCCTAGAAAACCCCTTTAAATTTGGTTAAATAATGTACCCAAAATTTTGTATTTTTCTTATGTTTTAGTATTGACTAAGTGTTATTGTAAATTGTATTGATAAATTATGTCAAATCCTTTTCATTGTATAATTTACTTGTTTAATTTTGACCAACATAAAATATATTTTAAAGTGGAAATTTTATTTAATTGATCTTATTTAAATGGACCATCAAACTAATCTATTTCTATAGAGGTGAATTTAAATTTCCTTAGGTTGAGATCCTTTTTTTGCATGATGAATTTTGCAGTGATATAAGGAAAGTAGTTTTCTTACACATGATTATGGTGATGAAGAAAAATAGGTGAAAATATATTATGAGGTTATTATCTACACTAAAATCCTAGAAAAACCCTTAAAATTTGGTTAAATAATGTACCCAAAATTTTGTATTTTTCTTATGTTTTAATATTGACTAAGTGTATTGTAAATTGTATTTGATAAATTATTTCAAATCCTTTTCATTGTTTAATTTACTTGTTTAATTTTGACCAACATACAACATATTTTAAAGTGGTAAGTTTATTTAATTGATCTTACTTAAATGGACCATCAAACTAATCTCTTTCTATAGAGGTGAATTTAAATGTCCTTAGGTTGAGATCCTTTTTGCATGATGAATGTTGTAGTGACATAAGGAAATTAGTGTTCTTACACATGGTTATGGTGAAAAAGAAAATTAGGTAAAAATATATTATGAGGATATTATCTTATGATATAACATAAAGTATAAATTGACTTTGATGTGTAATTTGAAGCAAATATATATGACATTAAGGGAAATTTTATAGTTAGTCAGGAGCAAAAAAAAATAAACTAAGTTGCACAAATATATTTAAATTGTGAATGAGTAAGAAATAGCTATAATAATAGTATTTGTGAAAAGTAATTTAGAACCAATAATATTCATCTAGAGTAATTGATAATATATGTAATCATAACTAGGACCATATAAAATTGTGATATATTACAATATTAATATTTAAAATGAATTTACAAGTTCAATATGGTAATAAAAATTAAATTGTATAGTTCATGATTAAATGTCTATATGTTAGTTAGAATGGATGTACTTGGTAATAATAAATTGGTTGCAAGATAAGGAATCAAGGTAATAGGGACGATGTCACATCACATCTCTATTCATATTTCACATTTCAACTAGGATGAACTAGACTTATTTACACCCTACACTACATAAACATTACTATATTTAATTGTGGTGGTTGGGTATAATTTAGTTGATCATTATTTGATATGACATATCCATGTCCTAGTGTGAGGTATACATCTATGTATATCTTTCAAACGTAGGGCTCGATCATATATTGTTTGAGAGGAGCCCCACATACTACTATTGGATTAATAAGTGGAGAAGCCCTAATAGTAAGATACGGCCCATGTGATGTTAGAAATATTTGAACTTATGTAGGAATTTTATAAGAGAGAAGAGTGAGTCAAGGATTAAACATATTAGGATATTTTTCAATGGGTTTCAAAAAAAAGTTCTTGATAACTTGTGGATGATGACAAAAAGAAACAAAAGAAAATCACCAAGTGTATTTGAAAATGAATGGGTGAGGGATGAAGAATGAATGGAAAACATATTTAAAAACTCATAGAAATAATGAGGAATTGATTCATATGAATGAAATTAACTAAGTATATTATTATTTGAAGGATTTGAAAGAGAAGACATAGGTTCATTATAATTTATAATGTACATACATAGAATATTGCACATTAATTTTAGAATGCTTTGTGTTGATTTTTTTAGACAATAACATATATGTATATTAGTCATAATAAGACATATTATGTATAGAAAAAATATTATCAATGGGAGTATTCAAATGTTCATCATATAAACTTCTTGAATCTAGTGAATGTTGTATATGAAAGCCTCAACAACCTTTATTTTATTATATTCTTTAGAATCATCGTGTTCAATGTATCTTAGAGAAGGGGTTCAAGGAGGTGTATGATCATATTTATGATGGGTATCAATAAGTAAAAATTATGGAAGTAAGGGTTGACGAGGAGAGGGATTAGTTTAAGAATAAGGATCAAATATGCAAGGGGGGGTGATGAGCAAGACAATTGAGAGGGGGGTGAATCAGTTGTAACAAATTTTAACCTTTAAGCACTTCCACCAAAGATTAGATCAATAATCATTCATAAATCATTTACTCTGCTAATGTGATTAATCATTAAGTACAAAAGTAGAAACTAAAAAACATCACACTCAATAACACCATATTTATGTGGAAAACCCAATAAGGGAAAAACCACAGTGAGGATTATCTCACAGTATAGAGAATATCAAAACTAAATACAAAGGCACACTGCCAAAGAAGGGTCACTATACAACAAGGGTTAACCATCTAGAGGGATCACTGCCATAGAATTACAAAGAAGATAGAAGAGATTTATTACAGAGAGAAAAAAATCCCAATGCAATAGATATTTCCAGCACAATTCACTCACAAACTTGTAGACATGCTTGAATGATAGAGTACACCTTCAGCTCGCTGCTTCCAGAAACTCACAGTTAGATTTTGTACTGATCTACTCAACCTCACATCATATACACACTATTTCACATCTATCTTGCATCTATCTTGCTTGCATTAATTCACTTTCTACATCTCAACCTTTATTTATATCATCTTCAACTTTGAAACTCAACCAAATTCGGCCACACACCATTTGTATTACAAATTCAAATTAGGTCAGCACCAAAGCATTCTATAATGGAATTAGAATGAGGGTGACCAAAACACACATCTAATGAGGACCTAAATAAGTCCCAACGTGCCTCAACATGCTTCCATAAACTTCAAAATTAGTGTTAAACACAAGTTCAACCAAACCAATGTAAAACACATAAATCAATTAAGCACACATAGCCTTAACATGAGCCAATCCTTCCAGATAACAAAATTGACTTGAACACAACCTTAACAACTTATCTTGAGAACCGTAATTCATAAGACTCAAACAAGAAGAAATCCAGAGCAACAACATTTCTCTCAAATCTCAACTAGATACACAGAAAAGCACAGTTCACAACTGGTGAACATAACTCGCACTGTACAATGATCCAGAAACCCAAAATCTAGATATAGAAACTTCCAACAACCAGGAACAATTTACCTCAGATCCGTACTAGCATAGAAGCAAATCCTGAAGAAAAACCCAAAGCAAACATTGAATACCTGCAACCTTTCTTTATTACAATTTTCTCAATACCCTCGGCATATATAGCCAATAACCAACATTCATGACATCAATGACAACATCAACCAGTTGGAAACCAATTAACCAATTGACATCAATGACAACAACTTCATACTTACAACAGGAGGATATGAGCAATGGATCATAATTAAACACGTGAATGAAAAACTAACCAATTTAAAAATGAATGTAATTCTAATTTGACATAAATTATAATTGGAAATGTAAGTCAAATGAGTTCATTATCTAATGTAATGTTCAATATAAAATAAAAAATTCTTAATTTAAGTGTGATAAATTAGATCAAAAGAATGACATCATAGAATGATTAAAAGAGCCTATTTTTTTTATAATATGAACACATGAGAGATAATTATCCATGTCCATATCCATGTCCTAGTGTGAGGGATAATTGCATGTATATCTTTTAAACTATGAATTTCCTATCAATATAGGTGTGTAATTTGAGCATAAGGTAAACTCACATCCTTATCTCATCTTATCATACCTAGTTAGTTTCAGGGTTTAGGATTTAGGGTTTAGGGTTTACAATTTAGCATTTAGGGTTTAGAGTTTAGGGTTTAGGGTTTAAATTTTAGGGTTTAGGGTTTAAGATTTAAAATTTAGGGTTTAGGGTTTTAGTTTCTATATCTAGTTAGGTTTTGGTTTCTATATCTTTTAAGATATATTATTTACAAGTTTATTAGTTGATAGGCTATTTGTGTCGACTTTTCTCAGAATTTTCATCAACCTCGCTGTTTTTTAGGCTTCCGGTGACCGAGGAGAAGTTGGCAAGTGGGTTATAACTTCGGTCAGAATTTTCATCAGCCTCCCAGATTTTTGGCCTTTCGATAACTGCAAAAAAGGTGGTAGAGGCGGTTGTTGGATACTTTGGGAATAGGGTGGCGTTTGTTGGGCCATGTGGATAGAGAAGGTTGCAGAGATTAAACGCTGGTTCGCGTCAACATTAATTGTTGTATGTTTTGTGTGTACTAGGGATCGTCATAATAACAGCTGCCCTTTAACACCTCAGGGAACAAAATGAATGTTTGGTAAATTTTCGATGAGGCATTGTTTGGTGTCATTTTATTTTTATACCCGATATGAGAGTCATGAGCGATGAAGGTAAGCTTATGTGAGGGTGCAAGCTGGATTATGATTTGTGCAACTTTTGTGAAGGTGGGTGGAGGTTATTTTGTGTTTTTTGCAAGGGCAGAGGGTTGGGAATGCAAAACAAAAGTGTCACTTGTGATAATATTTTGCCTATTTTTGTGCAGGAAAGTTGGTGAGAAGATCTATGTTTGAAGCAAGTGGGAAGAGGTGCATGTGGAAGAAACCCTTGGAGATATTCTTTGATTTGTGGTTGGTGGTTATATTGCTTGATTTTCCATAAGGTATTGTTGATTGTTTCAAATACCTTATCTGATTTATGGTTTATGTTTTGTCTGCATGGTTTTGCATGGATTTGATACTGTGATTTTTTGTGGGTTTGTGTTTATGGTTTTCGTTATCTGCATATGTTTGGAGGCTTGGAGAAATAAGGCAGCCTAGAGAAAGCTAGCGGAAAGAGGTTTGTTTGAAACAACCGACAAGAGGTGCATATTCAAAAAAATGTTTTCCATATTGTTTCATTGGATTTTTCATAAGGTGTTGTTGATTATAGTTGTGTTGCTTAAGCTTTATTGTTTCATTTTGGAGGTGTTGTTGAAGAGTCTGTATTTTTTCAATTTTCAAGGAGATTGTGTTGAGAAAGGAGTGTTTTTTGTATGGGTTTGTTACTGTTAACTTTCGTAGGGTTTGTGTTTAATGTTTGTGTTTTGTGGCTATGTTCGCAATGGAATTAAATTGTAGAGGATATGGAGCTTTTGTCGATTGTTATTGTATAGCTCGACCTATATTGTGGCTTTCTGCATGTGGGTGGTTGTAGAAAGTAATGTTGTTTGATTTATGGCTTTCATTTTTTGCTTATGGTTGGAACAGAATAAAATAATTAATGTTGTTGATTCTATGTTTGGTTAGATTAGGTATTATTGATTATTGTTGTCTACCTTAGGCTATATTGGGTATATTTTAATATCAATATATATATGTAACATTAAAATTATTAAGGTTATGGAGTTTTGGTCGATTCTTATTGTATAGCTTGGGCTATATTGTGGCTTTTTGCATGTGGGTGGCTGTTGAAAGTAATGTTGTTTGATTTATGGCTTTTGTATTCTAGTTGTGGTTGGAATAGAATAAAATAATTAACACTGTTGATTCTATGTTTGGTTACATTAGGTATTATTGATCATTGTTCTCTGTCTTAGGCTATATTGCGTATGTTTTAATATGAATACATATAGGTAAGATTAAAATTGTTAAAGTTATGGAGTTTTGGTTAATTCTTATTGTATAGCCTAGGCTATATTGTTGCTTTCTAGATCTGGGTGGTTGTTGAAAGCAATGTTGTTTGATTTATGGCTTTCATTTTCTGGTTATGGTTAGAACAAAATAAAATAATTAATATTGCTGATTCTATGTTTGGTTACATTAGGTTGGTTGGTTTATGGCTTGCGGTTTTTGGTTATGGTTGCAATGGAATAAAATAGTCAATCCTATCTACTTTTTGTTGGCTTCATTGGGCATTGTCGATTATAGTTGTGTTGCTTAAGCTATAATGTTTCATTTTGGAGGTGTTGTTGAAAAGGCTGTACTTTTTCAATTTTTGAGGAGATTGTGTTGAGAAATGAGTGTTTTTTGTATGGGTTTGTTACTGTCAATTTTTGTAGGGTTTGTGTTGAATGTTTGAGTTTTGTGGCTATGTTTGCAACGGAATAAAATTGTAGAGGATATGAATTTTTTGTTGATTGTTATTATATAGCTCGACCTACATTGTGGCTTTCTGTTGTGGGTGGTTGTCGAGAGTAATGTTGTTTGACTTATGGCTTTCATTTTCTGGTTATGGTTGGAATAGAATAAAATAATTAATATTGTTGATTCTATCTTTGGTTACATTAGGTATTATTGATTATTGTTGTCTACCTTAGCTATATTGGGTATATTTTAATATCAATCAATATATATATATGTAACATTAAAGTATAGCCCAGGCTATATTGTTGCTTTCTGGATCTGGGTGGCTGTTGAAACCAATGTTGTTTGATTTATGTCTTTCATTTTCTGGTTATGGTTGGAATAGAATAAAATAATTAATGTTGTTCATGATCTTATGTTTGGTTACATTAGGTAGGTATTGTTGATTATTGTTCTCTGCCTTAGGCTATGTCGGGTATATTTTAATATGTGTGTATATATATATATACGTATATATGTGTAGATATATACATGTATTTATATATATATTAATTTTTTGTGGGTCTCTCTTTATGGCTTGCATTTAGTAGATATGTTGGCAACGGGGAAAAATCCTTGACTAGGATAAAATTTATGGCTTTTGTTTTGTGGTTATGGTTGGAACACAATAAAATAATTAATGTTGTTGATTCTATGTTTGGTTACATTAGGTATTGTTGATTATTGTTTTGTGCCTTAGGCTATGTTGGGTGTATTTTAATATGTATATATGTGTATATATATATGTATATATGTGTAGATATATACATATATTATATATATATATAAATTTTTTGTGGGTCTCTCTTTATGGCTTGTATTTAGTGGATATGTTGGCAACAGAGAAAAATCCTTGACCTTATGCAGTTTTTATCAATTGTAACTGTCTTGATTTGCTATAAGGTACTATTGATTATTTCAAATATGTTGTTTGATTTATGGTTTGTATTTTCTCAGTATGGTTTTGCATGGATTTGGTGTTGTGATGTTTTTTTATTTATGGCTTCCAGTTTGTGGTTATGGTTGCAATAGAATAAAATAGTCAATCCTATATGCTTTGGGTTAGCTTTCATTGTGGATTGTCGATTATAGTTGTGTTGCTTAAGCTATGTTTTTTCATTTTGGAGAAGGTGTTGTTGAAAAGGGTGTATTGTTTTAATTTTCGAGGAGGTTGTGTTGAGAAAGGAGTGTTTTTTCTATGGGTTTGTTACTGTCAATTTTCAAAGGGTTTTTGTTTAATGTTTACATTTTGTGGGTATGTGTGCAACATAAAATTGTTGAGGTTATGGAGTGTTTTCCGATTGTTATTGTATACCTTGGGCTATATTGTGGCTTTCTGCATGTGGGTGGCTGTTGAAACAAAATTTGTTTGATTTATTGCTTTCATTTTGTGGTTATGGTTGGAACAGATTAAAATAAGAATGTTGTTGAATCTATGTTTGGTTATAGTAGGTATTATTGATTATTGTTTTTTGTCTTAGGCTATATTCGGTATATTTTTATAGCAATATATATGTGTATATATATGTGTATATATTTGTACATATATACATATATTTATATATAAAAAAAAAATTGTGGATCTCTCTTTATGGCTTGCATTGAGTGGATATGTTGGCAACAGGGAAAAAATCCTTGACCTTATGCAGTTTTTGACGAGTGTAATTGTTAGCTCAGCCTATGATTGTGTCATTTTCGATCAGGTTATGTTCAAAACGTTATATTGTTCCAATTTTCAATAAGGTGTTGTTCATATAAGAGAAAATTATTTGTTAAAACAAATTATGTTTTATTTATGGACACGTTATATGGGTCAACTGTCGACGAGTTTCTCTTTAATGTTTGCATTTTGTGGGCATGTTTGCAAGGGGATAAAATTGTTGAGGTTATGTAATTTTTTGTCGATTGTTATTGTATGATTTGGGCTATATTGTGGCTTTCTACATATATAGATATATTTATATATATTTCAATTTGTTGTTGCTGATTATATTTATGTATATGGTTTGTCATTGTTATTCTGCGAGAATGTGTTGTTGAGAAGTTTATATTGTTTTAATTTTTTCATAGAGTTGTGTTGAGAAATGAGTATATTTTAACTTGGGTTTGTTTTTGTGAATGTTTATGGGTTTTTGTTTATGGCATCCGTTTTGTGGATATGTTTGGAATAGAATAAAATTGTTATTATGCACCATTGCCACTAGATAGGAACAAAAATTAAAACAATACAACCTTTTCAATAGCACCTTCTCCAAAATGAAATAATATATTCTTAAGCTATCAAGATACCAAACTTGATGAATATTACCACTTTCTAAAAATATCAAACTTCAACATATACATATATATACACATATACATCTGATTTCAGATAGTTAGATGTCTACACCTTTTGTAGCCATCAACGCATTCTAGCCACCTTCACATAGATTCCACAGCTGATGAATGCACTTGCACCTTCACAGAATCTTACCATCCTTGCTCATAGCTACCTTCAACAACAAGATAGACCCTCGAAATGACACCAAACAATACGTTCTTGATAACTGTATCGACATTCATTCCACAAATGTGTGTACGTATACATAGGCTGACTAGAATGAGGAAGTACAAGACAAGGGCTACTTTGGAAGATGGAAGCCATAAATCAAACAAGATAGCGTAAGGAATACGACAACGGTGAACAATGCCTTGTGCAAAGCAACATGAACTACATAACATTAACTATTTTATTACATTAAAAACACAAGATAACATCCAAGCACCTTCACATAGATTCCATAACCGACGAACGCACTTGCACCTTTACAGAAGCTTGTCATCCTCACTCACAGCTACGTTTAACAACATAAATGCAAAGAATTCCATCCAACAATATGTTCTTGATAACTACATAGACATTCATTCTACAAACATATGTATGTATACATAATCTAATTGGGATGAGGAACAACAATGAAAGGGTTGGTGTCATAAATGGAAGTGATAAATGAAACAAAATAGCATAAGGCAGATGGGAACATTGAATAATGCCTAATGCAAAGCAACATGAACTACATAACATTAACTATTTTATAGCATTGCAACCATCCCCACAAAACAAAAGACGTAAACGAAACAATATTGTTATCAACAGTCACCTAGATGGCCAGAGGTGCAAAACACTAAAAATCATTGTGAGAAATCCATACAAAAAACATCCGCGCACAAGCCGAACCATAAACCAAACAATATTGCTACGAAGAAACAATATACTCTCTAAAAACGCAACAATATACCATAGAACAACGCAACCTGTATAACATTAACTATTTCATTGGGTTGAAACCATCGTGCACAAAAAACGGCTTCCAACAATGGCTCACATACAAAACCCACAAAACACAAAAAGCTCCCAGTAATAGACTGACTCAAAACCTTTAGCACGAAAATGCGAACCCTAAATGAATCAATATTGGTATGGAAAACCCAAAAAACACATAAAGCTCCCAGTAACAAATTGACTCAAAACCTACACTTGGAGCACACAATCCCAAAACGAACCGATATTGGTTTCAATGGTAGCCAACGTGTGAAGAGTCACCAAAAAAAGAGGAGATTAACTATTTTCCAACCATTCACACACATCGAAAGCCATAAATGAAACAATATTCCCAACAGTCATGCAAATGGAAAAACCCACAAAACACAAGAAAACTTGATTTGAAGATTCACCAAAAACACACTAGATTAACTATTTTGCAACCATTCCCACAAAATAAAAGTCATAAATGGAACAATATAGCTAGCAGCCACCCACATGCCAAAATCCACAATTTCAATTGTCGATGGCTAGCTTGGGTTTTTTTTTGGGTTAGTTTCTTCCTATGCAATTTTTTTGTGCTTTGATATATATTTATATGTATATATATATGTGTGTGTGTGTGTGTGTGTGTGTTTGTCTATATATATGTATATATATGCATATATATGTGTGTATATATATGTATGTATGTGTATATTTATGTGTATATATGCATATGTATGTATTAATATGTGCATATATGTATATGTATATATATATATACATGTATATGTATATGTACATATAACGTCCAAAACATTGACTATTTTGTTATGTTGCAACCATGGATGGTAAATGGAAGCCACAAATCTGGGTTGTTTTTCTTTGGGTTAGTTTTTGCCTATGCATTTTTGTTGTGCTTTGATATATATTTATATGTATGTGTATATATATATATGAAGTTGGCAGGTGGTTTATAACTTCGGTCAGAATTTTCATCAGCCTCCTAGATTTTTGGCCTTTCGATAACCGCAAAAAAAGGTGGCAAAGGCAATTGTTGGATGCTTTGGGAATACGATGGCATTTTTGGGCGCGTGGATAGAAGGTTGCAGAATTTAAACGTTGGTTCACATCAATATTAATTGTTGTATGATCTGCATGTACTGAGGATCGTCATAATAATAGCTACCCTTTAACTCCTCGGGGAACAAAATGAATGTTTGGTAAATTTTCAATGAGGCATTGTTTGGTGTCGTTTTGTTGTTATACCCGATATGAGAGTCGTGGGTGATGAGGGTAAGCTTTTGTGAGGGTGCAAGCTGGATTAAGCTTTGTGTAGCTTCTACGAAGGTGGGTGGAGGTTATTTTGTGTTTTTTGCAAGGGCGGATGGTTGGAAATGCAAAACAAAAGTGTCACATGTGATAATATTTTTCCTATTTTTGTGCAGCCAAGTTGGCGAGAAGATCTATGTTTGAAGCAAGTGGGAAGAGGTGCTACAATATTTTTATTTTGGCATGGCTTTTTAACTTTGAAACCTATAATGTTTGATTTATGGTTTTTGTTTAGTCATTGTTATGCAACCTATGTTGAATGGTGTCCTTTGTATTCTTAGCTGCTAGTTTTCTTGTGTGTAATTTGGTTGGAATCCTTGCAGGCCTTTTTTATTTTTAAGCTTCCCGCAAACCAAGGCTAAGGTGGAAAATGGCCTTCCCTTTAAAAAAATCTAGGCCAAAATTCCCACAAGCCCCTGCTATTATAATCCTTGTGGAAAGAGCATAGACATCCAAACTAAATTTTCCCTCATTTTCCTGAACGAGAAGGCTAGGAATTCAAACCTTTTGTTGGCTATAATATATTGCGTAGTCCGAAGAAAGGAATTATTATAGGAAACAAAAATTTTGAATTTGTAGCCTTCTCAACCAGTTAATTGAGGGGAAATGTTGTGTGGATGTTTGGTCTCTTAAATGCTTCCTTGTGGAAAGAGCACATACATCTAGACTGAATTTTCCCTCATTTTCCTAAACGAGAAGGTTAGGAATTCAAACCTTTTGCTGGCTATAATATATTGCGTAGCCCAAAGCAAGGAATTATCATAGGCAACAAAAGCTTTGAATTTGTATCCTTCTCAACTAGTTAATTCAAGGAAAATGTTGTGAGGATATTTGGTCTTTTGAATGCTAGTTGGTTTCGAGATTGCTTGTTGTATGGTTTGTGTGTGCTTGCAATACTTGTGGTTATATGGTGCAGGGGCACCTTGGGTTTCCATGCATCTTTGAGGCCTTTTTTATTTTTTTTGTTTGATGTCAAGTTGCATTTGATGTAATAAGGTCCTAAGGACCATCTTAAACTCCTTTCAATATGTTTTCTAGGCTTTTAATTGAGTTTTGGTCTTGGTGTTAAGTTTTTATGTAATAACAAGGTCTCCATCCTCATTTTGTAAGCTTGGTGCACCTTGGCAAATTAAAGAATCAAAATGCCATGATGCAACCAGGTAATTGAGGGGAGTTTCCTTGATGATTTAAAGTGATTGTGGTGTCTTTTTACACCTTTGTGAAGCCTCATTTAAATTGGGCTTATAGGAAGTAGTGTACATTGCCTTAACTAGGCAATTAAGAGCCTAAAGTGAAGTTTGATTAATTCTAACATGTAACTAATCAAATTTTCAGTTGGAGGACATTGGGAAAGGTGGTTAGAAGTTGAAATAAGCCTCTCATGGTTGAGGCATGATTGATGAAACACGTTTTTTGAAGTTCTAATGAAAAATTGCTATTTTCTGAAAAAAATTGTGTAAAAATTGCTGCTAAAACATGTGATACGGAAATTGTAGGTATTGTACAGGTATAAGACTAATATGGTTGGAAAGAGGGAAGAACTAGCTTTCATTTGGCATTGATTTGACAAGATTTCATTGATTATAGCAAAAGTTATAGCCATTTTAGCAGAGGCAGGTCTGAAACCCTCAAAACAAGGGTTTTGGTTGAAAAATGGCTTTTCCTTCCATCTCCACATTGTAAAAATGTTGATTCTTCGTGGAATCAAAGGTACTTGTGTAAATTTTCATATTTCCTTTGTTCTGGAGAATGGAAAGGTGTGTGGAGGATTTTATGCATTGAACTAGGTCTGGCATCTTCATGTGACAGGCCTAATTGGTGAAGCAAAAAGTGAGTTTTGCTTGTTTTGTGTGGATTTTTCTTAAAGAGGCACTTAGGAATGTGGAAAATGGTTGTAATTATCCTGTAGGAGTCTAAATCAAGGCTTTGGGGTGAAGGGGAGAGCCTAGGTAATCAAAATCATGTTGTGATCAGCAAATTAAGCCTCTTGGGGACAATGATACATTGGTCAATGGTTGTTTTTCCATCCAATGTCAAAAGGTGAGACTTTGGGGTCTTGTAGAGGCATATCATAGTTGCCTAAATTCAGTAGTTTGATCCTGGTATAGGCTTGTGGGTGGATTTTATTTAGACTATCCTATTAGGTAGTGTTACAAGCATTCAATGCTAAGGAGACCTAGTGGTATGAGTAATGAACAAATGGAGTTTCCTAAGTGCTAATTAGAATTTTGTGGCATAGTTTGGTCATTTGGAACTTGTTCAAAGTAACTCAGCCCTTGGTTGTGTTGATTACAAGAGCCCTTGGTGAGTTGGTTCAT